>JAVCKT010020049.1:0-19022 GCA_032273925.1 Rhynchotus rufescens | reverse complement strand
GACTTTGGAGATAAAAGGCCTTGACCTTCGATGGTTTGAAACAGCCTGGACATCTTCAAAACCATTTGATCATCCATGTAGAGATGCAGGTAAGTGGAGAAAGGATGTGTTACTAGGGAAGCTACTAACATGATGTCTTAGCTGTCCCTCTTCAGTAACACTTTTCTGAGATACCCTCCTCCTCCTCCACCTGGTAGTCTTCCTTCTTAGAGAGTTTTATGACAAAACATCAAGGTATTCCGTGCCATTTGTGGTGCATTTACCATCTATGGCAACATAAATCCTCTCTTGGAAGGAGAGCAGGTGGAAAGAAGGCTTGCAGGTCAGGTGTATGCTCTTGCCAGCACAGCTAAGGCCACCCCTGCCCTCTGACTTCAGCTCAAACAAATGTTTCTCAGCAGCTTGTCTGGTAAAACAGAGATTTGCTCCAGTTCACTCTCCAGGGGTTGGGGGTGTAGAGAGGAACATGTTTATGCACCTGGGGTTGAACCCAAAGGTCTTTCATGGGACACCATGGAATTGCTCCAGCCTGACTACTAATAATGGGATGTTTTGAGTGCTTGATTTGCTAGCTGGTGGTTCCATAGCAAGACTGGAAAAACTAAGGATTTCTGACTTTCTCAAAATTGCAGCGGCTTTCACCATTTGACTTCTACTTTGTTCCTCATCTTGATGGCACAATAGCAGAATCGAGTCTGGGCCTGGCTCCACCTCAACAATGATGATTTGTAATGTATCACAGTTAGGCTATGGAAGAAGGTTGATTCCACAGTTGGAGATGCTACCTCATGCCCAGAGGACTGCAAGCTGTGACATACTCAGAGTCCTCTCATTCTGATGGTGATAGCAATGCACTCTCCTCTAGATCCACAGGTTTTAGGGAAGAACCTGAAAGAGCTTCCATCCTGGAGGCTTTGAGCTGATTAGGGTCAAATGCACTCGTAATATGTCACTGTAATGAAAATGGCCCCTTTTCCTTTCAGCAAAGAATGGGGTAGCAGCATAACAGTGTAAGAATTGTTCATATGACGTAGCACTGACACAGAGCTTTCCCATCTCCTACAGACATTGCATGCAGCTGCTGATATAAAAGGAGCCTCATAGCTTTATTCCTGACACCTGTCAATCCTTGGAAAACAACAGTCTCTTCTCTACCTCCTCCTGGAGTCCCGAAGCCAAGCTGGGAGGTTGGGAGCACACGAGCAGGAAAGGAAATCTGCCAACTTTGTGTTTCTCACTCTCATTCTCTCTTCAGCTGCCGGTGAGGGAGGTTGCAGGAAAATAATGAAATAAAAGCCAAGGCCCAGAGAAAGCTGATTCATCCACAGCCCAGGGCCAGCAGCCGGCTCCAAGCAGAGCTGTAAAATCAATCTGTCACCGCTCACCGCAGTATAGATCAGTGAAAAGATTCTGACTGCAGCGGAGGCAGAGCCCAGCCTCCTCCTGGGGCCCTCTTTTCCCAGCCAGGGGACCCAGTTATACCCCTGAGGTTGACGGACAGACAGACATACAATAGAAGAGAGACAGAGGGAGAAGGAGACATCTGGGTCTATGAGCTGGAACCCCTCCCAGAGAGACTTCCTTCCCTGGCAGTGCTCAGCACACACCAAAGGCAGCAAACTCAGAATGTGTGGCTGCATTCTCTACTCTCCTCTTCCTTCCTTGTCCACAAGCACCAGGTAATGGGGAATAGGAGGGGAAATGGATGTCTTCTTTCCTACCCCTAGCCACCAGCAATACTACACTGAACATTAGTTCCTGCATTCCCATGTTTAGGGACAGAGGATTAAAAATCAGTTTTATTGTCACCTTTGTGAATCCCAGATTCTAGACTACCCAGGGCTTAAAAACTCCCCGGCATATGTTTGAACAACACTAGGGAATTGCTTTAATAAGGTCAGCTCCCTTGCTCACCCCTAACAGTGCCTCCAATCTTAGAGGATGTAGCAGCCCAATGGATGAGCATTACAGGGTGAGCAAAGCCATGTAAACTCTGGGATGATTACTGGGGCTGTTTCCATTTCATTTTAAATAAGCCAAGAGAGCCTGAGGAGTGGTGGTCTTAGAGACACTGGCAGGATAGAGTGAGAAGCTGATTATTCTATAGCGCTCGACAGAGTCAATAAAGTATCTCTGCAGATGATTTAGGCAAAAATGTCTATGACGTTCCTAGGAAGATTTCCTTTTGGTGAAGTGATTTTTTTTTTTTTTTTTTGTAAGTAAGAAACAACTGAGTATTTTCAGGGCTTTTGGAAAGGACAGAGCCTTTGAAAAATAAACAGGGAGATGAGCTCTTTTACCCTGTGGACAGTCATCTGCAGTGAGATGAATAGACACCCAAGGACGATCTGGAATCACATCAAAGACCCAAATGTCCGAAGCCACTGGGAATCTGATGTTTGCTTTTGCTTGTCTCCTGGAACTGTTTTGTTCTGTCCAACTAAGAGCTATTCTTGGGTCAGTAGGAGTTTGAGTGAGCACTTGATCCCTGTAGGACATAGCAGTATAAGGATCCTGCCCTAGCTCTACTGAGTACAGAACGTGTTTGTGTCAGCATGAGATCCTTGGAGAGACCATCCCAAATGGCCTGTGAGACGAACCTGGAGGAACTCAGCCAGGAACAAAGCCTGCTCTTTTTTGGGTGTTGGGAATCTTTTTCTCCTGCTTCAGTATGCTCTAAGATTAGATAGTTTCTGTTCTTGGAGGAGTTACAAAAAGATAAAAGCAAGTCTTCTTTCTTCCAATTTTTAGCTAGAATTGATGGTTGCCAAGGTAAGCTCCCTTCTCCTCTCATCTCCAGAGGAGTGAGCATTTTTGACATTTAATCCACTGGCAACAGATATCTACTGGTGGTCTATAAAACATCCAAAGTAGGGTCCTCCAAGCTGCTCATCCTCTTATCTCTCTAAAGAGTGTGTCTTTGTGTGGACTTTCCCACTTGGGTTTGAACATGGTGGGTGAAGGCTTCCTGTGAGACATTTTCTAGAGTAGATGTACTTCTTTATTTGCATCTAGCAAGCCAAAGGTCTTTTTTTTTTTTTTTTTCCTTGCCATCTACACAGCACATTACGCCTAGGACTAGCTTTGATATAAATTTGGGATCTTATTTTGAAGATTCTGACCATCTCCTTTGCATTTGCTGCCTGTGTTCGTGAGGGAGACAGCTCATTTCTATAGTGGTGTTTGCCTTCACGTACAGTGTTTGTGGGACTGATGGCATTTCCCTGGGGCTGTTGTAGGCAAGTGAGAAGGCTGTGGTAGTCCCATACTTGCCAGACTTGGATTCGTGTGAAAATCACTCCCAACAGTTAGAAACATGTGGAGGGGATCAAAGGAATTCACCACCACAGGCCTGTGTGTGTGAGATAGATGAGGCAATTACATTGGTTTTGTAAAGCAAATATAATTTGAGATGGGGAGCTAATACAAAGCTGAGATTCTTTAGATTCAACTGGAAATCACAGTAGTATGTAATTAATACTGTTGCTTGCAATGGAGAGTGTGTAGCAGGGTAATTTCTCCACAATTCTTGCCCTGCATGAAGAAAGTCACTAGTTTCCTATCAGTGGTTGCGTGAGTTTGTATGTGTGTGTCTGTGTGAGACTAAGTGCTGTGTAGAGCAGATAGGTATTTATTCTCCCAGAAGCTGCTGCATGTTTACATTTATGCTTAGAGATGTCTTTTCCCAGCTGTTGCGTGCGTGTATGGCTGTTGGAGGAAGGCATCTGTTCAGTTGCATGTGAAGGATTTAGAGCATTTCCATTTGTTGCTGCAACCTGTGAGTATGTTTATGTGAAGAATATGGGTAGCTGGCCCAGGAACTTGTTGGTGTGAATTAGTCATGAGCAAATGTAGGTGTTGGGGCAGGTTTCTGACATCAGAGCAGTCAGGGGCCAGAACAATCATTTGAACAGAACAGTCAAACAGCTATTTGCAGGGAGAAAATAGCCTCACAGTTCTAAGATGGACCTCGAGACATTACTGAGCAATATTATATGATGTGGGTGCTTGGAATAGCAGGAGAGCAGATTGCATCCCAGGAAGCCAGTTCACATCCAATGTTCTATGTTCCTAAGTTTCTTTGCAGCTGTTGCATGCCTGTGCACGTCTGAGTGAGATAGAGAGCCTCTATACAGCTGAGGTGAGTGTGAGGAATTTGTAGCATCGGTCTGGTTGTGGTTTGTGTGTGTGCATGCTTGTGAAGGAGGTTAAAGGCAGAGATTATTTATGTCTTCCTGTCATATATGTTTGCGTTTGTTGTGACTGGGCTTGGTAATTCCTCAGGAGCCACCCTGAATCTGGAAAGCTGTTCTCCCAGCAGATATTTCCTGAGTGCATGTTTGGGTGCTACACTGTGCCTGGATCCCCAGCAACTGATGCACATGTGAGGCACTTAGGGACATGGTTTAACAGGTATGGTGTTGAGTGGCTTATGGTTGGACTCAGTGATCTCAAAGGTCTTTTCCAATCATAATGATTCTATGATTCTGTGATTCTGTTTCTGTCTTCTGTGGGCAAGACCTCCACCAGTGACGGAATATGTGTTTTTGGATATAGGGAGATGGATTGTCTTCCAGTAAACTGTTTTACATGAGTGTGTTGTTATGCGGTTAGGGATGATATTTTAGGAGTTGTTGCATTTCTGCGTGTGCTGATTTGAAAAGGCGCATGAAAGGCAGATAACCTCCCTAGAGCAATTGCACATGGGCATTTGAATGTGGATGGAGGGTCCCCCACACACACCTGTTGCATTTGGGTGTGCTGGAGTGCATTTTCTTAAGAAGCACTGCTAGTGCACGTATCAAGGTTTGGTTTACTGCAGCGGTTGTGTACACCTATGTCAGTAGCTGTATTAATTGCTGTATGTATATGTGCATGTATGTAGCCCCTGAGAAACTGTTGCTTGCATGTGTCTGTTAGGTGTTGTTCCTAGAAGCTGTTGCATTTGTGTGGTGAGTAGATCCTGAGTAGCTGTAGCCTGTGTGTGTGTGTGTGTGTGTGTGTGTGTGTGATTTCCCAGCAGCTGTTGTTTGCATATGCATGTGTGTGTTCCTGGGAAGCTGTTGCATGTTGTGGGTAGCTCTTCAGCAGCTGTAGCCGGGAACGTGTGTGTGTATTGTTCCCCAGCAGCTGTTGCTCACGTACATGCATGTGTTGAGAGGTGTGCAGCTCCCCAGCAGATGTTGCATGCGAGCTCATATCTCTCGTGGAGGCCCACCCCTTTCTGCCTGCATGGGAGCAGTGGCGGTGCAGGCGAGGAGAGCGCAGAGCTGACTCCATGCGAGAGGGACCTTCGCCTGTCACAGCCTTCCCAGCAAGGAGCAGCCGTGCCGGTTCTGGCCCCAGAGTCCTATCAGCTGAGCTTGTGGCGAATTAATCACTTGCGTTTTAAATGCCAATACAGCCCTTTCTGCCTTCTTCCCCCAGTGATGCGGATGCGGCGCAGGCAGCAAATCCTCCGGCTGCGTGTGCCCTCCCTGGACTGCCGCTCCATCCCTGCCTGCCTCGCTGCTGCGTGTGCGTGGCTAGGAGCGCTCCCTAGGCGCAGCCAGGAATGAGACAGCTGTGGGGCAGGGGGCAGCCCAGCCTGGAGGGGTGACGCTAGGTGGGGGATACCCCACACATCTGCAGGGCTGTGAGCTGCTTTGAGACGGAGGGCGGTTTTGTGCCTCCTATCATGCCACGCGGGGAAGTTGGGAGCAATCGCTCGTCCAGAAGCAGGTATGTCTGTGTGTGAGTGTGCGCGCGCGCGCGCGTGTTACGTTTTCCTGTGCAGTCCTTGTGCAGCTGCCTCGCGTATCCTTGGCTCCCTGCTGTCGTCTGTGTCGCCTCTCGGAGAACCGGCTGAGATTGGAGGGGGAGCACAGAGGGGGAGAAGGGAGGATGGATGCGCTGCCTTTCTCCTTCAGCCCGTGCATGCACTCCCTGAGGGGTGGATGGCTCTGATCTGAGGATGAAGGCGAGGGGTGAGTGCAAGAAGATGGGGAAGTGAAGAGAGGGTGGGGGGAAGACAGAATGCCCACACGCGGAGAGGGGAGGGAGAGAGATTTGGAGAGAGGTGCTCTCTTCCTCTGTGTGTGTCTGTGTGTTTTTGTGTGTGTGTCTGCGTGTGTGTGTGTCTGTGCACCCTCTTGGGATGGAGATGCTGAAGAGGTTCTGGGCTTGCTGTGTGCAGCTGGGATCGGCTGGTCTGCTTCTATTTAGACCTTGCCAGAGGAGGAGATATGTGTGCGTGTGAGTATGCATATATATATATATGTATATGTGTATGTGTATGTGTATGTGTGTACCTACATAAATGCATTATAATATGTGTTTGTGTGTTTCCATATATATGTGTAGGTCTATCTATACACACAAACATGCATATATATATGTGCATATACAGATAGAGATATGCATACATATATGTATATTGCTTGCAGATATGGTGGGAAGAAGGAGACAGCCTCATCTGATAGCGCTTACTCCCTGTCTCTTTGCAAACTTCATTAGGGAGCCTTTGCAGAGACTGATGTATGTGCGTGTGTGTGTGTGTGTGTGTATGTGAACACTCGCCTGTTTTGGGTGCTTGGAAATGAGTAAGTCTCTGCTCTGCTTTTACATTGCTCTGCTGGGAGGCTGACTGGCTGCAGAAAAGTCACTGCATGGTGTTAGTCGAGAGTGTGTGTGTGTGTGTGTGGGGTGGTAGGATATGGATATTTACACAGGGGCCCAGGACATCTAATCAGATGCATATGCATCCCTTGCAGGGTGTCTGCGCGCCCCTTTATTCCACCAGATGCCCACAAAGCATGCCCACATTTTTATGCATAAGGATCCTCCTGCTTTGGGGCATGGGATGGGGGGAGGAGAAGCTGAATGAATGAATGGGAACAAGAGGAGGGGGAAGGAGGAGGCAGGGGGGTGAGATGGAGGAGAAAGACGAACAGACGCATCCCATTCTCATCCCGTTCTCATCCCAGGACAGGCAGGAGTGCACAGCTGCTGCTGTTCCCATTCCAGAGCTTGGATCTAGCTGGGGAAAGACAGCATAAATCTGCTAATGCTGCAGCAGGGAGCATATTCAGGAGCTGCTGTGCGTAATGCTCTCTTATGTATGTGCTGGTGTCACTCCCCTTGCAACCTCTGTGTGCATGCATGAGAGCACATGTGTGCATGTGTGCATGGGGGCAGGGGTGGGGGAGGCTCTCTGTGCACAGGCGATACGCTTGCAAATAGCCCTGTGAGCACCCCGGGAATGAAGTGCTGATGGTGGGAAGGAGCGCATCGTTTGTGCACTGCAGTTGTGCACAGTCCATAGGCTCATGCAAGTGTGCATTGCTGGGGGCCAGTGCGTGGGGGCCCAGGAAGTGAGTGCACATGCGTAGAGCAGACCTAGGAGCTGCTTCCCCTCCTGCCACCCTCAACTGGAGAGCAGAACCCTTCTCCCCTCTCTGGAGGCAGGGAGCTATAGAATAAGATATGGAGAAGGGAAAGAATTGCTGAGATTGAAGGAAGGCGGCAAATAATTATGTGTAGGGAATGTTTGTGTGCAGACTCCATGCCCCTGATGGTCTAGGGGACTGAGGGGGCCTGGCTGCATTGCATGCTGTGAGCCAAGCAAAGGCATTTGTCAAGCACTGGAGGTGGAAGGAAGCAGCTTTTTTTTTTTTTGTGATATGGGGGAGTCAGGATTTAGGGGGATAGAGATTCCTACGCCTGGTGAGGCATAGGAATGAGGAGATTTCTGGTGACCAGAATCACTGTCCCTTCATCCTGTCCCCACGCAAACACCATCACTCTTGGGTCCTGGGAAACGCAGTCTAGCAGCATCACTAATGCAATATTCAAAGGAAGCTTCATTTACATGGAACATGCATTATTAATATATTTAAATACACCCCCCCTCTCGCTTCCCTGCTCTGTGCAGACCGCACCAGCAGCAGTGAGGAAGCTGCAGTGAGCAGAGGGGTTCTGATATGGTGCTGGGGAGAATCACACTGATATCTCTGGCCTAGAAACCCTCCCCCAGCCCCTTTCCTACCTGCCATTCCCCTCACACCATTTTTTTTCCCCTTTTCCTTTGATACATGATTAGTTTGAAGAGCATCAACCCCACAAGCATGCCGATTTGCCAGTAGGAAGGAAGCTGCCTTCTTTGCTGTCATCCTTCAAAAGCTATGACACCAAAGGAAACACCATGGATTCTTGGCCTTTCCCTCCCCTAGCCAGCTCCAGGTGGGAGGGTTTTTGGGAACGTGTTGCCTAATCCGCTGTGCTGGTACAAACCCAAGGCATGGAGCTGGAGCTGCTTGTAAGGTAGAGAGGACACTTGGGGAAGAGGGGCATACAGAGGGGTAGTTTTTCTGATGGGGCATCTCATAGTTAAAATCTGAAAAGTGAAATCACAGGCAGAGTGGGAAGAGGGGGCAGGGAAGGAAAAGATATCTGTGATGATGGTTGTGATGCTTGTCTCTACCTGGGTCATGTCAGAAGCCAGATGTAGCTCCAGGCAGAGTGCAGCTGCCTCATCTGACCCTGTGAAAGAGTGGCAGAGCACACTGCCCACTTGGGAAAAAAAGCTAGTGGTCACACCGGGCCTGCTGAAACCTTCTAGTACTGTCAGCAGCATTGTCAGAAAAATACCAGCACACTACTGAGGAGAGAGACCTGGCTGTTCTTCTCATGTCTCCCTCTGCCCAGAATATTATTTTTCCTTTAGGTTTCCTGTAATTGTGAACCTGGGCTATTTTTTTCCATATATTAATGTGAGAGATCACCTCTGTCCTCACACCCTTGTGAGCTGATGAGAGATGATTTCCTCTGGGAAAGGGATACGACATGCTGCAAACTGCTTTCAGCCTTCACCAATATGTGGGGGCCAGGGCAGGCTACGAGCAGCTCGGGAAGGGCACAAGCCAAGTGCATCCCAACAATATCCCATTTCTGGGGAGAGAAGAGGTTTTCTTTTCTCCTATATGGAGGAGCAGATCTGTCCAAAGCAGTGAGAAGTCACAGGGTATCACTGCCCCTGCAGTGCTGTGGGGTTCATTGGTGGGGATTGGCCGGGCTCGTCCTGATGCTGAATTATGATGAGCGCCTGTGCTCTCCTTGGGGTTTATCCCGCGCCCTGTGAGCAGGGGAGAAAAATCAGTATTACCTAGTGCCTGACCATGTAGTATATTGCCTCAGGGACAAAGTAGGTGCCACTGAGCGACTAAGGGGAGAAGCAGAATGAATGCACATGAGCCAGTTCCCATGGGCTGTGGGCGTCTTCGAGGGAGCAAGTGTTCTGTTTGGGCTAAAAAAGGAGAGTTCAAAACTCTGGGACCAGATCATACATCTGTGATTTATCTCCAGCCCCTTCTCTCTCTTGGGTTTGGATGGCTTCCTGCAGCTGTGAAACAGAGAAGTCTATATGTAAAGTCCCAAACGAGTAAACCTTGACACTTGAGAGAGGACAATGACTGTAGGGCTGATGTTATTGTTGCTTCAGTTGCAAGATACTTTGGCAGTTGTTATAACCTTGTTTTAGCAGAGCTGTGTTTGTGTCTGGGCTTTCCAGTGTTCCCTGCTCAGTGTCCGTTTTGTGGCTTGTTGTCCTCTCAGCTCCTCTTTAAGAGAAGAGGGATTATAGGAGTTTCAGTGTTTTCTGAGAGCTCAGAAATACCTAGCTAATGCTTCAGATGAACTACCTTGCTTTCCTCGTAAACAGAGCTGACCAAATAATTTTCTGTTGCTGAGGAGAAATGACCTCATTTACTCAACACTTATAAGCCAAGAGGAAGCCCAGTTCCAGCTGACTGGCTGAGCTACAGAAGAAAGGGAAGGGGGGGCCGTTACTTCTCTACCCACAGAATTATAAGGGTGGAAAACAAACTATGAAGCTAAGTTGGGCTGAATGACCAGAAGGGTTTGCTCTCTGACTGTTGCTTCTTGTAAGAAATCTTTAAGGCCCCCAGGGAAGCCTAGTTTGTGCAGGCATGGTAGCTACGTTGTGCTTTTCACCGTATCACCAGATGCCTTGGAGATGGGCACAAGATCAAAACACTGGAGCAGAAGTAGTCCTGCTGTTGAAGTTGAGGCTCATTCATCCTCCAGCAATGGCTCAACTGATGTGGTGCAGTCAAAGGAATGTATCTGTTCCTTTTCAGCCATCAAGTGTAGAATTTTGTTCCAGGTGATGTTTGGCAAGTTGATAGTGAAACTTTAGTTTCCTTGAAGTAAGAAGAGGCACCTGGGGGGGGTCAAGACTCCATGTTCTTTTTTATGTAGAGTCATTTACACAGGAGGTCAATATCTATCTACTTTTTGGTAGAAGTCATATTTGCAAGGAAATAGGCTATTTTTGGTTCACATAGGTGCCAGTTATTCTGATAGTGGAGAGTTGGAGTAGATACTGTTGTGAGGATGGGTAATCAGTAAAGTGATGTGTTATTTCGAGGTCAGAATAGCAGGATGAATCCCTAGCTCTGCCACAGCTGGCCTCTGTGACCTTGGGGAAGTCCCTCTCCTTGGCACTCCCCAGCACTCATTTCTCTTTTGAATGACTTTGGCTATGAGTGCATCTTGATGGAAGGCAGTTTAGACGTGCAGGCTGTGTCCCAGGATGAAGTATGGGCTACCAGTTGCCTTAAGGCAAGGTGTCATATGTTTGTATTCTCTCTATGGTTCATGTGCTTAGTTAGTAGACCAGATGGGTCAGAGAGGCCTGTATATTTTTAGGTTACTATAAGAATTCTATGAGTTCTCCTTCCTTCAGAAACATTGGTGTATGGAAAACACGTATGTTTGTGAGTAGGGACAGAATCACTTCTTTTTCCTAGCTTTGTCCTGTTCTCCTGCATGCACAGGTTGCACTGTGTGAGCATATAGTCTGTATGTGCATAGATGGCAGTTTCTCCTTCTCAGTTTTATCTCTATTATCCATGTAAATGTATGTTTGTGTACATTTGTTTATGTGCCCATGATGCATATAAATTTTTGTGATTTTATTTGTGTAGTGAGCATATATGTGTTTATAGGCACCTCTTCTTTCTCTTGGACTTCTCTCTCCTTGTGTATAGTTGTGTGTGCAAATGTGTGTACTTGTGCACCATGTTCAGTTACATACCATCCATCCTTCCTGCCAATGTATCTTTTACTCCAATCTGCTCTAATGAAGCTGTTTCTTCAGCTCAATGCAGATAGGCCCTGTGCTTTAAGAGATAAGCTCTTCAGTTGCATAGTCACATGTAAGTTAAGCTCTTGCGTTCTTGTATGTCACATATATGAAGTGAGTTAGCTGTCCTAACATTTATACATACAGGTTCATTCAGAGAGGACATAAAGCCCTGAAGGGTGTGTGTGCGCCAGAAGGTGTGATTCCTGCAGTTGCTAAAGCTTTAGCAAGACCCATCTGGAAAACCTGGGTGCTGTGCTAGCTGAAGGATAGTGATAAATTGGAGGGAATTCAGAGAAGAGCCAAAAAATGATGAAGGGACTGAAGGGACTGATTTATGAGGAGAGATTAAAAGAACAAAATATGTAGAGCTTGGCTAGATGATGATATGATAACAGTTTACAGCTATTTGAGGCTTGTAAACACCAAGGAGGGAGAGGAATTATTTAAGGTAGCACAAGAGGTAGCAAAGTCAATGTTAAGAGATGAAGCTGAGCAAGGTGAGGAATGTCTAGCTAGCTTTGAGGACAAATGCAAGTTTTCTAGTTTTGAGGATTCACATTGCCTATGAAACAGTCTCCTGGAGAATTAATGGAGATGCAATTGCTTGCCCCAAAGAAATATATGGTGATGAATAGAGATGGAGGGGAACAAGCTGGACTTGGTCAGTGGTGAAGGTGGAATGGTCTGTGAGGCCTCTTTTGGGTATGTAGGATTGCTAGGGAAATTCTGAGAAACATTTGACTGACTTTCACCTTTTATTGATTTCCTGTCTCACTGCTGAGGTGAACCTGCAGAAATTGTTTTTGAGAGAGCAGAGAGGTGATGTGGAAGGAATAAGTAAACTGAATCTGATGGAGACTGAAGACCTTATTCCCTTCTCCTCTTGATCCTTTCTGGGTGGAAAGGTAGACTGTGAAGCAATCCTGCAGGAAGTGACTGAAAAGTGGAAGGATGGCTGTGAATGATGAGGAGCCTTGCTATAACAACCTTCTAGGACAGTGTAGGCTGGACTTTCCAAAGCAGTCAGAGATAGTTTGGTGTGCAGACAGTGGGTTCAGGAGGACCAGCCTTTCCTCTGACTTCCTAGTCACAGATGGTCCAGAATTGGGACAACAAGGTTGGAAGGATTAGCACCCCTCCCTCTTTCCTCATTGCAATCTCAGGCCAGGAAAATTGAGACAGATCATAATAAAAGGATTAGGGTGGAGACGTTGTGGTGAACACTGAGATAGACAAGTCAGGAAAATGGAAGAAAATTCAGGGAGGATGGCCCAGTTACAGATCGTCTACTGAAAGGGTTCTGTGCTCAGTGACAGGAGAGGGATTTGTTTTTTCAAAGTCTAGAACAGCACCTTGAGGGAATTAGCTCCCAAGCACAGATATTACCCTGAAGAGGGAATTGTATTGGGATGACTGGCTCAGAAGATCTCAGAGGTCTTTCCAACCGAGTCTTTCCAGATAGCTGGAAAGGGTCTCTTCTTGGAACAGGCTCTGTGATTTTTCCCTTGTCCATCTTCATCTAATATGACCTAATGCACCAAAATGATATTGTTCTATTTGCCATTTATACTATTTGCCCTCAAGCCCATTTCAAGGACAATCTGGCTATGGAATGTAAAAAGGCCTCACCAAGCCCGGTGAGAGACCCTCCCAGTCCAGTGTCTTCAACCATGGCTAACAGAGGATGCCCAGAGGGAAGAAGACAGGGCTACCACATAGTGACAATTCCTCTGAAAACTCTTTCAGCCTCCAGTGATGTATGGTTGAGATGTGGTGCACTAGAAGACTTGCCAAACACTTTATAGGTCTCTGAATTTTTCTTCCTTGATTATGTTCAGCCACTCTTTGAACTCAGATAAAATTTTAGCAACTGCAAAATCTTATAGTAGGTAATTGCACATCTTAGCTGTACTCTGTGAAATGTATCACCTCCCTTTTGTTTGTCTTGGATATGTTAATTTCTGGTTTCATTTCCTGACTCTTGATTCTTGGGTGGAAAGAGACAGTTAACACCTGTCTCCTGTATCCTTCCTGTGCCATCAGTGGTTTTATAGACCTCTCTCATCTTATCTGCTCTATCCTCTCTTTTTCAATGGCCCTTCACCTTTCTTGTTTCAGCAACTTTGTAGTGACAAGGGGGCATAGGACATTTCTAGGTGAAATTTGAAATGATGTGGCAGAGACAAGCTGTGCCAGGTTTCATGCAGTAAAAGGCTTTTGGATCAGCTGTAGCGTCATAGTGTAGGAGGAGGGGAAGATAGGTAAGGACTCTGAATCAATTGGGTGTGTCCTGCATCACTAAGACAGGACTAGGTAGGACCCCATGAGACCTGGAAAAAACAAACAAACAAACAAACAAAATCAGGAAGGAAATTTTGAAGTGCACTTAGGGGTGCCAGGATAGCTTCTTCAAGTATGGACTGTGGCATTCAGCACATGGAAGAGCTGGATGTGATGGAAATGGAGCAAGTGAGAGAACTGACAGTCCAGAAGTGATGGAGATCTGTTGGGGGCTCTGATTTGGTGATGTAGGAAAAAGCAGAGAGGAAAGGGCTGACATACGGTTAGTTTGAGGACATAGAGGTCCTAGGATGTTGTATAAACCACTGATGCGGAGGGGAGTGAGGGAATCTGAAGGAATAGGGAAAGAATGGAGAGTTAGGGGCAGTAGTGGTGGTAAGGGGAACAGAAGAGGAGATGGGTTTGATATGAAGGACGGAGTGGATAGAGGATGCTTAGTGAGGAAGAAAGCAAGGGTCCAGGGCAGAAGACCTGAAGATCATGAGGAGACACAAATGATGGTGAGGGACTCGGGCAGAACAGGTCTATGATGCAGCCATGGCTTGAGATCTCAATCTGCTCCCAACTGAGTGTCTCTCAGAGGGCAGGGAGCGTGTCTCCAAACCCAACTGCCTGTTTCCCAGCCCGGTCACAGCAAGGGAACAGTGCAGCAGCCTCACTTTTTGTTAGAGACCAGGGAAGGTGGGGCGAGACATTTCACTGTACCATGTCCTTGTAAGGCTCTTTTGCTAGCAGTGAAGAACAGAGACGGTGAAGAAGATATTTTTCTGCCTCTCCTCTCACCTTCTATACTTTCCTTTCATCCTCCCCAATGCCAGTTATAATTTTTTTTTTGATTTTCCCTAGTGACATCCTCCTTCCCTGCCTGCTCATCTAATGCCAGCTGCACCCCGTGTCTCTGTTTGTTTTTCTTTAATCTGTGTGATGGATCAGTGACAGACCCTCACTGTAATTTTTTTAAGTGAATTTATCTAGAATTGAGCAAGGTTAGGGAAAGGATCTTAAGGCATCATCCACATTTTCCATCTCTGCCTGCGAGCATCTTAAAGGATGGCTCAACAGGATTAGTAGCAGCATAAGACTGGACAAATGTATTTGGCAGGGACTGGCTGGTGGGCCTAAGGGAGTAGGAGCTTGCTATGCTGGAAAGTGGGAGATCTAGACTATGCTTAAGGGTTTGATCATTGCCTGCTGGGCCTTTGGGTGCATGGAAGCAGCTGGGCTTAGGCTGATCACAGTCCTAAACCCTGCCCTGGGAGAGAGCAGTCTTACCCTGCAGGGGTGTTCTTTGCTAAGCAAGGCTACTTGGTGCTGGCTAGTTGCTTCAGGGCCAAGGCATCTGAGATATTGATGTCTGCTCCAGGGAACATTGCTCCAGATGCCAGTAATCTCTGCAAAGCCAGGGCCTGGGGGGACATGCTGGTTGCAATAGGACTATATGCAGCTGGAATAATGTGTGTCAGGCCTCAGGAACAATCCAAAATGCCATTTCCTTTGGCCTTTGGTCCTTCTGGCAAGCTTCCTACTCCTTTCCCAGCCTGCTGGGTACTGTTGGAGGTGTGAATTAGCAGTCTAGAGGCATGGGGAACACCCTGTCATTACAGCTTGCTTCCTTTGTTTTGTTTCTTCTGCTTCCCTCCTCCCCTTTTGCTTTTCATGCTTCTGCAAGTGAATGTTTCAGAAGATGTGCCACGCTTATGGGTGACAGAAGGGCAGCAGGCCATATAAAACTCTCTTTTCACAGTTTGGCTGCCACACTGTACAGTCCTGATGTGTTTGTGTCCCTCAGTCCCCTAGTGCTTCCCTGCTGCTGGCAGCCGTCCTAACACACAGTGTGCTCCTCTTCTTGGCCAGAACTTCTCCTTGCCAGATAATGTTGCTCCTGCCTGGAGTGGGAGAGGGCATGGACTTTGTAGTCTTTCGCAGGCTATCCATTGAACTCATATCACTGGAAAAGGCCAAGCTGATTTGACCAGCTACCTGTGAATCCAGCTATCTGCTATATATCCCCAAGAGGCATCTCTTATCTGCACTGAGCCAGAACCCCATTTAATTTGTTCTGTGATTCCACAAGTGACTGCTTCCCTCCTTTTCCTGAAATGCCCCATGTCTTTTGCTCTACTAGCATGCTAGGACTCTATGATGAGAAAGAAGACTTGTGAGGAGCATTTACCCAGCTGCACCCAGATACCATATCTGTTTCCTCACCAGGCAGATACCCCCTCCTTGCACATCATGTTCAAGGGCATATGACTATCTTATTTTCCTATATGCACACATACAGCAGCATAAACTGAACATCCGAGTGAATGGGGATTCACACAATGTGGCCTTTACTTTCCCAAGACTCTCAGAAAGCCAGCAAGAAAGGATGACTGGATTAGCCTGGACCCTGATTGCTCCTCTGCAGTGTAAAGATTGCCCTAACCAGGACTTGCCACACCATTGTCCTCTCATTAGCAGCCATTCTTTTCCAGAGCAGATGAAGCAGTGCCCTGGAAGCGAATGAGTGCCCTTTTCCTCTCCACCCTCCTCCAGTACCAGTCTTGGCACAAGTCCCAGAGCTCAGCTTTGGTCTGGGGCACCTCAGCCCCTCAGCGTGTGCTGCCCATGGGGCAACCTCATACAGTTTCCTCACTGAAGGGGATTTGCATGCATGGCAGGGGAGAGACAGCCTGGCTTGTTTATTCTTAATGCTCCGTATTATCTCCATTAATAATGCCACCTCTGCCTCACATGCTAATTAAGACTCAAGATTGTTAATGTAATAGGGAATTTGGGCAGAGACCACATAAGACTGTCTGGATTAAGTTAACCTTATGGACTGTTAATGGATCTCCTGGAGGGGCATTTTTGCCTAATGAGAATCCAGCCTGAATGGTAATCAGGGGCTTGCTCTCTGCATGCTTAAAAGAGGCCTTCAGCCAGGAAAACTGGTAAGACTGCAGGGCAGGACGTGAGAAAAGCATTGGTAAGAGCTGCTTGAGGGGAAAGGGGGAGAAACTGAAGAGAGAAGGGAAGGGTAGAGGGCTGGGCAGAGAACGCTGAGATGAGGGAAGAGTTGAGGTAAGATGATGATGTAAAGAAGGCCAAGCTGAGATAGAGGCAATGATGTTGGTAGATCTGCATATGGAGAACACACAACAAGCCCTGGGGCTGTCCTGCACTGATTGAGGTGAGCTTTTCAATATTAACACAAATATCTCTTTTTCCTGATCATGACTGCCAAAGGTGAAAAGGTCATTTGAACTGTGTAATCGGCAGAAAAAATGAGAGACTTCTCTTTGGAGGAAAAAAAGATCCTATTCTGGCTCTCAGAGTTCTGTGACATTGGTCTTGACTCATGGTACTCCAGAAGATGAGAAGAACTGAACTTCCCCAGCCTGTTTTGTTGCACGACATGAGGAAAATGTTGGGAAGGGTTCTGGCACTCAGCACTCTTGTTTGTGAGGAGTTTGTTGCCTTGGTGTTGACTAGAAAGGTTAAAGAGCAGGGCCTCTGTGCTGGAAAGAAAAAAAAAAAAAAAAGACAAAAAGACAAATTAAAGGACCAAAAATTGAGTTTAGAGGTTGGACCTTCAGTGCATGGTGAAGTTTAAGGATATCAGAAATTTAGGATTACAGAGATAAAGCTTTAGAATCAAGTTTTACTTCCAAGGCAAAAATGTGGCTTTTTGGGAACCTAGGAAGCCTTCTAGGGAAGACCAAGTGGGTCTTGAAGAGGATGGAGCACAGACCTTATGAGGGAACTGCAAGGAAACAAGATGCCCTGCTGTGTGTTATGTGGGATTTGATTCCTTGGGGAAAGTATGCTACTCCCAATGAGCAAGGGGAATTGGGGGAAGGTGAAAGAAGAGAGACCATCAGGAGGGGCAGTGCAGGAACCAGACAGCTTAACCCAAGAAGGGATCCTTTCACTGAGAATATGTATACACCATGAGTGCACCCAGCATGTGTAATGTTAGCACAGTTTTGTCCTATGTACTCATAGCATCTCATTCACAAGGGTCTTCACACTGCATGCACTCAGTTACACACAAGTATCTCACACACATGAATAGATGCTGTCCTCAGAGGCCAGTCACATTATAATTAGTCACACTACAATTTTGCACACAACTATGGAGGACATAGCTCCATGTAACACCTCATGTCAATATTTTCAGCGAAGTGCAGATTCACACACATGCACTTGTTCTCCCTGTAGTACTGCACTTACATAAACAAACACGCATGCATATAAATGTCCCAACACGAATGCGTGTAATACACTGCTGAAAGAGGACACAGCACTGACACACACATCTTCATATCAAAAGACAGATGATTTTTGGTGACACACACACACATGCAAACATGTGTTTACCTACTGCACTAAATTGTCCTTGTCCTGCACTTTCATACCTATAGGATCACTCATGAAACCACTGGCAGACACAGTTTTTCATGCCTTCCAGGACACAATAGTCACATGCAAGTGAAACAAAAAACATCCATTTGAGATGCACAAGCAAAACGCACAGATGTACATGTGCAAACACACATGCACATACCCCTTGCCTCCTGTTTGCCTTGATTTCTCTCTCTCTTGGCCTTTGTTTAACCACTGATGGTGCTGCTTCTATGTCCCTGAAGCACAAGAGCAGATGGCTTGGAGGTCAGTTTAGGATAATGGTTCCCTACTCCACTAGTGGCTCTTTTCAGCTGCTTAGCTCAGAGATAAGCATCTCGGAAATGGAGTTCCTCCTTGCCTACTCACACACAGGATATCTCCATGCCATCTCTCAGCTGCTATTACAAGTCCTGAGTCTGCAATCCTCTTTAAACTGCCTCCATGACAACACTTTAACCCATGTAGCACTTAAGGTCATGGTGGCTCTTCCAGGTTCAGCAGCATCTGTTGGCTTTGGCAAAATGAGGCACTGTCATTTCTGTTCTGCTCTGTACTTACTCTTTGCAGAAGCCCAGAAGATTCTCTCAATTGTCCCCTTTCAGCCTGCATTATTCATCTCCTATAATGCAAAACTGATGTTTGTGGGAGGAGGCATGCAGGTACAATCAAGCATAGCATAGAGGAAAAGACATTCCTAGCAAGCTGAAATTGCCTGGGTGCTCAAGAGAAGTTTAACTGGAAGAGGGGAAATTTTTACTCTTCCAAAACACATTTGAAAAGCGAGAGGGGCTGGTGGAAGGAAAGAAGAGGAGCTTGGAGGGGTTGAAGTGGTAGTGGGGTTTCCCTGCATGCTTTTTTCTGGCCCCTCTCATGCTGCCACCTGAACATGTGTGTGGTTTTATATATGGGAATGTGGCAGCATTGTGGAGGGAAGTGGATTTGGGGAGAGAAGTGTCTACATGCCAGCGTAACGGTGGGGAAAGCGTAATTGCATGTGCAGGTAAGGAGCACGTGCACATGGTGGGGATGTGAGTGTTTTGCAAATAGCTATGGAAGGAGGCTGCTAGGGTATGTGTGAATACGTGAAGGCAAGTAGTTCCCAGGTAAGGCTATTTGGATATGTACATCACTGACTTAGACAGAAGTGTGTGTGTACAGGCTTGGAGCCCATGACTGTACAATA
>JAVCKT010020047.1:0-16744 GCA_032273925.1 Rhynchotus rufescens | reverse complement strand
GGGGGGGGGTGGGGGTTTTTTTTGTTTTGCTTTTGTGTGTGTGTGTGTTTTTCTGTTTTTTGGGTTTTTTTGTTTTTGTAGTTTTTGTGGGGCTTTTTGTTTGATGATTTTGTTTTTTATTTGTTTTTGGTTTTTTTTTTTTGTTATTACTGTTTTGTTGTTGTTGTTGTTGTTTTTTGCTTTAGGTGTTTTTTTTTTTGTTTCTTTTTGCCAGGAAGGGATGTCCCAAGCGGAACCGCAGGTGCATGTGGAGCACCTGCCCGCGCCCTCTCCCCCGCACGGGAGCAGTCCCTGCCTCCTGCCCGCACCCGGCTGTGCAAGAGCGCGCGCCCTGGCACACGCGCTCGCCCACGCCGAGTGCCCTCTGCCAATGGCCTGCCAAGAGCAGCCGGTGACTCCGTGCCCAGGAATGCTGCTCCCTCGCTGGGGATTGCGTCAGCGGCACTGGAAACCCGTTCTGCACAGGATGGGGTGGCTTGGTGACACCTGCCCGTGTGCAATGTGGCACCTCTCTGGGGACAGTTGGTCACCAGAGACTCAGTGCGGGGAGGTGAGGGTTCATTCCTCATCCCGAGCGTAGGCACCGTGGCGCGGTGCCTCACCAGCCTTCGTGTGGTTTCGGGTCCCTTCTCCTGCCCCTTGCAAGGAGCTGCAAGGAAGCTTCCCCACTGTCCAAGGTGGCTGCAATCTTTCCAGTTCTTCAACTAGGGAGAAGAGATGTGTCCACAAAGTAATGACAGCACGTGTGCCACAGGGCCTCTTGTTACAACCTCAAGCCCTTCCGCTGTCTCCTAAAATAGTTAATAGCATCCCTCGTGTCTCCGTTGGGCTCTGGCCTGGGCCTTCCTGGTGGTCTTTCATCCCTGGAGCGATGCTAGGCTGAGCCCAGGGTGATGACAGGACCATCTTGGTTATGTGCCACTGGGCATCAGAGAGGTTGAGCTGTTTTCCAGTTGGGCTTCATGAGTGTGGAGCATCCTCACCTGAGATGTTGAGGGGTGAATATACAGACAGATGGTACAGATGCAACGTGCCACCTTCCCACAGCAAATTATTTTTCATCCTTTTTCAACTGTTCCATTCCCACCACCTTTCTGTCCACTTGGCATCTGCAGTCGGTGGAAAAGGGTGTAGGACAAATCTCTTCCTTTCCTCTTCCTTTCCTTCCTCCCTATTTGCCCACTGTGTGGCATCAGGCCTGCATTGCCCTCCCTCCTTTCACACATCTGCCCCAGCAAGTCACGCTGTCTTTGCAGGAGATGAGGATTTGAGCCTGGCCTGGGCAGGGCGCCTGCATCAGCCCGGGTGCATTAGCAGAGCCCATGGGCTGCAGACAGAGCCCTGGGTGCTCGGCGCCCCGGCGCAGACGTCCTCGCCGTGACCTCCTGAAACCACCACCACCCTTCCCGTTTCTCACATACATTAAAGCCTAAGCGCCTGATAAGGAACCGGCTAGTTTCTACCCGAAACGCATTCACGTCCAATTGGGACAAACCCGTCCTCGTTAGCAACGCCGGCCTTCATTCTGCTTTTCCACCCCCTTGTGCTTGCTCGGTGCCTCTCGGGACAGGACTGTTCCCTTTCATCTCTTGGAAACACAAGGTCTTTTAGCCTCCTCCTTGCAGAAGGGCTCCCCGCTGCCCTGAATGCCCTCGGAGTCCTTCTCCACCCCTGATTTCTTGATTGTGGGTGATTAAAATAATGCGCTGTCTTCCAGATGAGATCCTTCAGCCTTACCGCAGGAATACTTCCCTGTTTCTGCAGGAGATGTTGAGTGCAGTGATGCTAGGATTGTATATTTTTCTCTTCTCTCCCCGCTACTGCATAATCCTGGCAATTCATGATATTTGCTGCAGGCAATTACTCTTGGGCCCGCTCTGAGATGCTCAGCCTGTCTCTGGCAAGAGCTTTATGCCTGGACAAACTCCTCTATCAAGGAAGAAAGCCTTTTCCAGGAGTTATCAAAAAAACTCATGGAAAATCAGTAGCGTTTAGCCAAATCTAGCTTGTTATGCAAGATCCTTCTGCTACAGAAAAGGCTGGAAACTGTGAAGGAAATATTCTTCAAAACCAGGAGACCTTTGAGAAGAAATAATTCCAGAAAATAGAATATTCTAGTGTAGAAGGAAATGGATATCAAATTTGGACAGGTTTTTTTTTTTAAACAAAATATTCTGACAGCCTTGGCATAACTGTGTCCCAGGATGGGAGGGAGGGATTTGTTCTTGTCTGTTTGCTCCGCGTTGGATTAGGAGAAGCATCTACATCATGCAGAGGATTTGTTTTTCTATGTTTCTACATTTTTCTATGTTTTCTATGTTTTTCTATGATTTGTTTTTCCTCCTCTCTGGAAGCCTTGGAAGTTTCAAAATCGCGAAGCTCTTCCCAAAATGAGGCAGCCGGCTCTTGCCCAAGCCTCGTTCCTCCCTCCGCCCTGCCGATGAGTTGCAGGGCGGGTGGTGACGTGCCGGGCTCTGCTGATTCCCGGTGCCGGAGACGGGGACTCCTCCAGCAGGACACGCTCCCGTTGTCACCTGGCAAAGCTGACCCTGCCTAAGGGACCATCCCGCTCCTCGGCCCCGCCGCTCACAGAGCTGCCATTCCCAGCTCCGTGGAGGGCATTGGCGCAGGGACACCGCAGCCAAATCCCAGAATTGCTCCTTATCCCATATTATTTGCCTGCGAGGCCTTCAGGGGAGTATTTTCTCATTTATACTGGCTTAAACAAGAGCCAAATCAAGCTATTAGTGTCTCACACCTCAAGTATTAGGACTTTCTCTGCATTCGTAGAAAAGGTTGAGGTTATTACCAAAGAGGCGAAAATTAGATAATAGCCGATGTCTCAAGCCCAGCCATCCTGAGTTTAAGTGATTTTTTTTTTCCCCAAGCACATCGTAATTCCCTGGGGACGTCTAACTGGAGCCTGGTGTCTTACTCGCATTTACGGGCTGCGAGCAGATGATTATAGAAAATACAGTAATTAAATAAGTACTTTGCCTGGCTAGGTTTGGCCTGGGAAAGAGTAAAATTAGAAGAGGCAGCATGAGCTGTTCGGAGCTGTACGTCTGATTATTTTCACTTTCTTTTCTTGCAGCTCCTGCAGGAAGGTCGGGGTGGAGGAGAAACACCCAGGGAGGCTTGGGAGCCAAGGGACTAAAATCATAGAAAAACGCTCAATTCTGTTCTGCAAGGTGCAAAGCAAGCAGGAGACCTGTAAGGTTTGGGGGCTGGAAGTGCTCCCAGCAGCAAAGGGGGGATTTGGCCAGGGCTGTGGAGCAAACCAGTGGGAAAGCCATGGGCAGACCTCCTGGCTCCAATGTTTGGCTCCATCGGCTGGATAACATTGCCTTTTCTGGCTGGATAACATTGCCTTTTCTGGCTGGATAGCATTGCCTTTTCTGCCCTTTTGCCTGAAAAAATTGCCGGGAAGGCACCCAAGGTTTTCATGTTGGTGAGTGGAGTTATTCAGCTGGGCGACTCTTTGGATCTAAGGAATAAAAGGGGCTTTATTGGGGCCACCCGTTTACGACAGCACCTTTTCCATGGAAGCCCAGGGAAGCTCCCTGCCTTTTGCATATAGTCCTCCTCCCCAGCCTAAAAATTTCCAGCAGAGGCAAAGCAGGTGTTGAACTGGCTCCAGCTAATAAGGAGGTGCAATTATCCAAGCATCTCCAGGATGCCACCAGGCCAGGACTGCCTTTGATGAAGCGGCGTCTCCAGGTAACGCGTTCCCAATCCAACGCGGCGCCTCGGTCCACAGGAAAGGCCGTTCCAGGTGCTCCGCTGTGGGCAGAGCAAACAGGAAGCCGAGGGATGGACCACGGAGAGCCACCCCACCTGCGCCCGGGGGCGTTGGACAGGTGACGAGTCCCTCCTTCTCCTGCTCCAGCAGTGACGCATTGTTTGGAATGAGAAATTCCAAGAGCCTTGATAGGCCTTTTGCTCTCGGGACGGCGTCATTCCTTGAGGTTTTTGGGGTTAAGTCCACAAAGGTGCTGACCTTCCTTAGTGGAGGGAGCCCTACAGGGTTTGGAGCCAACGCTCGTCCTACCAGCTCCGAGCGCTGGAGGTGCCCAAGGAAGGAGGATGGTCACCAGAGCCTTCCTCTGGAGCAAGTGGAGAGAGCAGCCCTTCCAAACCGTGACTCATCGCACTGATGTGCTGAACCACCCTCTTCGGTGGAGGCCACCTCTTTCTTTCCACAGCCCATAGAGGGAGCTGGTGGCGCTCCGAATTATCGGGCATGAAATCCGGCCTTGGTGGTTACATAAGAGTGGGCTGCCCAAATACCTGCACGGCTCTGGCTTTCAGAGCCACCCTTTGCGCCCTCTTTGCTGTGCAGCTCTTGCAGCATCTCGTCATGCAGGCGTGAAGCCTTGGATAAGATGACCGAAGGTGGCAGAGTTGCTCTCCAACACTTGTTTGGACCATCTTGCTGGGCTTCCTGTCTCTCTGTGGTTTTTCTTCCTCTAACTTATCTGATCAGGTGTTGAACTCTTGACTGAATCTCTTGGAGCACTCGCTGAGTCTAGGAGCAGGAGATGTTTTAGGTCCCAGAAGTGGAAACGTGAGCGATACCCGACTATCGTTCCTCCCGGCGCGTGACGAGATTCCTTCAGACGTGTGTAGCTGCTGCAAGTGTTCAGGTTGAGACACGATGCCGCAGTCCCAGGAGCACTTCCAACAGCTGGTGTTTGGGGCTGGTATGCAGGGAATGGAGCTGGGGCCCTCAGAGGCTGAGCCAAGAGCCGGAGCTCTTCCTAGGGCCTGGTGGGTTCTGCAGCACACGAGGGGCCGGGGTCTTGGTCTTCTCCTTGACCCTTGGGATGATCTCCTCAGGGAATGCTGTTCTAGGCTCTTTGGCTCGCTGATGCTTTGCTGCTCTCAGCGCCTTGCGAGTAGGGAAGGGCAGACATCAAAAGCTCAACGGGAGCATCCAAAAGTTCATCTGAAGCTTGCAGACCTTCAGCGTTTGTAACGGGAAGTTGGAGAGCTTTCAAGCACTCTCATCCCACCTCCTGGCGCTTCTGTTTCTGGTTAGGGCCAGACATAACCACAAGAACAGGCTTTCTCACGGTGTTTCAGCACATTTCCTGTTGGCCCTGGAAGAAAACTTGAAGAACATTTGAAATTAAGAGGACATCTAGTCTTTGGAGAAGCTCAGAGGCTCTGCTCTGGAAAGGGGCATGGGCTGGGAGTGTTGGTGGGGACAAATGAATTTAGCTTCTCAAAGCAGCCGGTTCCCTCCCTGCTAACAAACCTCCCCGCAAAAGGCAGGGGTTGATTTTGTCCTGTGAGTCACGGTCACGCAGCGCTCCGGTGGAACGGGAGCGATCTTGGGATCCTTTGGGAGATGTGGATGGAGCTGCCTTGGGCAATGGGTCGTTTGGGAGCCGTCGGAGGTGGGAGGGAGGCTGAAATGGCCTTGCTGTGGAGGACACGTCCTCTAGCC
Source organism: Rhynchotus rufescens (assembly GCA_032273925.1). Classification (NCBI taxonomy): domain Eukaryota; kingdom Metazoa; phylum Chordata; class Aves; order Tinamiformes; family Tinamidae; genus Rhynchotus; species Rhynchotus rufescens. The sequence goes on along the minus strand of JAVCKT010020047.1, from coordinate 11,292 downwards.
CGCTCGCACGCAAGCCTGCGTTTTCAGGGAGGTTTTGTCAATCTTATAAAACTTTTTACTAGAGGGTATTGGCCAGCGTGAAGCAAAGGGCCACAGGCAGAGCTGGTTGGAAAATTGTGTGTGCGTGTGGTTCCGTGGAGGGAATTCCATGGAAACTTCATTTGAGGGACCAGGAGAAAATGTGCAAATGCTTTCATCAAGCTGCTTATGTGTTTTTTTTTCCTACACAAATGGAAGTTTGCCTACACCTTCCTGGGATCGCTTTTGTTCCTTGGAGACTGTTGTTTCCTTCAGGAGACGGCCCCGCTGTCTCGGTTTGGCACATCCAGTCGCGTTGTTGTGACAGACGAGTGGAACTGAGTAAAAGCACAATTAAACAAGCACTTTTGCCAACAGGAAAACTCCGCAGCTCGGATCGGATCCTCCTTTTGTCTCCAAAGACCTTGGAGGATCCTCCTCTGCCGTTATCCCTGCTGGCGACCGGAACATGAGGAAAAGGAGCTTTAGGCTGGGAAGGGGCGAAGTGAGAGCCCACCTCGTGCTGCTGCTGCCGCGGGAGATGAAATGTAGCCCTGGGATAATTTCACCACAACCTTTTATTGTCTTTTATCTTTTATTCCATCTCCTTAACGTGGTGCCCCTGGTTTTCATTTTGGGCTGGTCTCCTGAAGGGCCGGTACGCTGTGTATTTGGGGGAGGAATTTGGATCTTTACATTCTCTGACACTTTTCTATTTATTTAAAAAACTCAGCAACGTCACAGCAGAAGACGACAGTCCAGCAGAACCTGCGAGGGCAGATCCAGAGAGGAACCGAGACCACAGAGCTGGGCTTGAATTTTGCATCGGCTCTGCAAAGTGCAGGTACAGTCTGCTTGCCCGGTTTCATCGTTGCTAAACGATGGTAACCGTGGATTTGCCACCATTTCTTCCATGAGGTCAAGTCCAAGGAAATCCTGAGGCTGAGTCACCCTTGGGTTCAAAACTCGCACTGGAGCTTTCCTGAATCCAGCAATGTTTGAATTGGTACCGACACAGGGATTGGAGCCGGAGGCTTGGATGGGAGCCCGGCGCTGGATTCGGCACCGGGGGGTGACCTTGGTTTGCTGAGTCTTGCCCGGGGAGCATTATCGGCTTGTAGGGGTGGAAAAAAGGCCTCCGTGTGTGATGTTCCAGGAGGGAACTGTGTGCAGAAAAATCAGGGTCCCGCTCTTGACCTCAGAGGAGACCTCATGGTCCCCCAGCATCTCCTAGCGCACAGGAGCACTGGGGAAAATGTTGTGGTGAGACTGGAGAGCGTCCGTCGCTGGTGACGGAAAGGGATCAGGAAAACACCTCTCAGGAATGACATCCGCGGAGCTGCTCCTGCCCGGCTACGTGCTTGGCAAGGTGACCCCTCAGTCTGCATCCAGCTCCTTTCTCTGCCCAGCGGAGATGCAAACCGAGCTGCATCTTTGACCATGCATTAAACCCGGGCTTAATAATAAAGATTATGCAGGTGAAACCATATCCACAGCTGCTGGGAGCCAGGTGGGGTGGTTTTAATCCCAAATTTGAATGCCAATTTTTCCCAGGTGAAACCCGCTGCATTACCCTTCCTCTCTGGGATCCGGGATAAGGATCCCAGGAACCCGGAGGTGCTTGCCCTTCCTCGTAGTCCCCTTCCATCACCGAGAGAGGGGACACAGGGAAAACAGGGCCCCTTGGGAAGCAGGGGCACAGGGGAGGTGGCTGCCTTCCTGTGGGTGTGTTTTCCAAAGCAGAAGAGAAACCAAGAGGGATCAGGGATCAGGCAAACAAGGTGACTATCCGGACAGGAATGCGGGCACGGGCTCCGTGCGTGTGCGAGATGCACATGGAGATAGAAGGGCAGCTGGAAAATGCCTTTGCTTCCCACCTCGCACCGGTACGGCCGGGAAAAAACGGCCCCTAGGGAGGAAAGGCTCCATCCCTGCGTCTCCCGGCACGGCCAAGCGATGCCAAGTCTGTGGGCAGTTAATCTGTGAAACGCCTTGTCCGAAATAAGGTTGCGACTAAGGGCTTAGCGGGGCTGAAAGGGCTTTTAGGGAGTTATTGAAGGAGCAAGATGGTGAGTGATTGAAAACAGCTAATTGCAAAGAAGAAGAAGAAGATGCTGGCACAGATAAAACCTTCCCGCATGGAGCGCGGCCGGACTCACTCTGCGGCAGGTGATCCCAGAGCCGCTTCCTTCGGGATTTCCTCCCCTCGCAGCCATGGCAAGAAGCCCCGTTCCAAGGGAGGAACCGGAGCAATCCCAGCTCTAATCCTGGAGCGGCTCTCTCCCTGTAAATCCAATATTGTGAGGTAATACTGGATTTACACTGGACTGGGCTGGGATCCGTTGGCGGTGGGTGAGCTGGGTCACGGTGCTGACGTAGGAGCATGGATTCCCTGGGGAATCCAGTTGCCCTGCGGATGGAAAGGGCTGTGCCAGGCGCTGCAGGATGTAGGCTCTTGGGTGTTACTCCTCACTCGGGGACAGTTTGGGGCATTTTTTGGCACAAAGCAAAAAGCCAACAGGGCATCAACAAATAGAAAAAGGAGCCGGTTTCCCCTCCAGAGGTTCCTGTAGCTTCTCGAGGAGAGCGGGGAAACCGTGGCCAGGCACAGGGATGAGGATGAAGCTCCTGCTTCCTCGGCCTGGCTCCCCTTTGATCTTGAGCTCCGCCTAGGCAGCTGCCTTGGCAGGAATCTGGCCCGTCGAGCAGCATCCCTGGGCGGCTGCAGCGTCCCGGCCGGACCAAGCGCTGGGCGGAGGAGGAGGCGCCGTTCAGTGCCCTTGGGCTGGAGGCGGGATCCTCTCCGGAGCAGGTGGAAACTCCCGGCTCCTCCGACGATGGGTGAAGGGAGCCGCTCTGGAGCTGGCAGAGCTGCCGCCGAGCCCCGGTGCCAGCTGCAGGGGGGACTGGCACGGCCACTGCCCGGCCACGGTGCCGAAGGCAAAGGCTGGAAGTCGCCCGTTGCGTCCTCGGATGCTGAGCGGATGCTCCGCTGCTCCCTGCATCCGCGGCCCGGGTACCACCGCGCATCGCTGGGTCTCTCCAGGGTGCCCTGTGCCACATCCCACCGCCGGCAGTTCCCAAGTCGTCGGGACCGCGGCTCTCCCCGGCTCGGGGAGGGGAAGCCGCTAGATGGCAACGTTACCTGCAGCCTCGTGTCCTGCCCGGGATGCAGCGGGAAGCAGGGCCGGGGGCTGCTGCCAACCCCGCGGCTTGGCCGCAGGACAGAGCTTTGCCCAGGGTCGAGATGGAAGGGCAGGTGTAAAGTGAAGGAGTTACCTTAAGATCCCTTTGATTCCAGCTCACGGATTCCTCCTCCAGCAGCAAACTGAGTGCGGAGTCACACAGCAGCCGGCAGAGACCCCTCAGAACTCATTACAGTTCCTGTGATGGGCGGCCTTGCCGCGGCAGCCCCAGCCCACAGCTCAGGACAGCGGCTCTGCTGCTGGCGGCAGCTTTTGGGCACGAGCGGTGCTGGTTGAGCGGCCGCCGCGCTGGGGCCCTGCACGCGGGGAGGTGAAACCGGAGCGCGGTGGGGAGGACGGGACATGAGGGAGCCCGGGAAGGTTTCGGGGAGCCCCGAGTCGCACATGCTGCAGCGCAGAGCAGCAGGGGACAGAGGCGACGGGGGTCCCTCTGCTCCCTGGTGCTGTTCCTGCAGGTGCTCCCTGTTACTTTTCTTCCTTTTCTACGTCTCTCTGCAATCCCTAGCTGAGGAGGTGTCCGCTTGGCAAGCACTTCCCCAAACCCCTGTGTCCTGGCGGGAATATCGTCGTCCCAGGCAAGGAGCCCTGCTTGCTCTGCCCTCCCGGCAGCGCCGCGGGTCTTCCCGGCCCCCCCGGCTCCGGGCATGACTAAGGGATCTGGCCGGTTCCCAGGGATGTGAGCGCAGGACCCCGGCCGAGCCAAGAGGAGCGGGAAAGCCCAGCGCCGCCTTCCTCGCCGCCCTCCTCCTCCTCCTCGCCAGCTGCCTTCCGGGGCCGAGGGGGCCTCGTCTCCCGTTGGCAGAGGCCGCTGCGGCCGCTCCCTATTACTCATGGGGATGGGGAGGGGGACGCCGGGGCGGAAAGTCGGAGTTCATGGAAAGTGAGCGCTTGCCTCCGACCCGGTGTCCGCAGCTGGGGCTGAGCTCAGCCGGGCGGCCCCGCGAGGCCTGGCAAGGGGACACGGTGCTCTGGGGGCTGCTGGGGGGCAGGGGGGTACATGGGAGTGGGCAGCGCATCCCGCTCCATGTGCGGAGGGAGACGAGACTCAGCTCCGGCTGCAGCCTGAGCACAGCCTCCCTTCCCGGTCCTTTGGGAAGCAGAAGGCCAGAGGCCCCCCTTCTTCCCCGCTGTGGAGGCTGATCCTCTCCAAAAACGCACCCAGAACCAGCGTGACTGGGGGAAGCACCCGGACGTTGCTGGCAGTCGCTTGCAAAGCTTCATTCTGCATCCTGAGCACAGGATCCTGCCCTACTCAGAGTCCTCCTCTTCCAGCACCAGTGGTACGAAGAGGATGTAAAGCAGAAACCTCCAGCCCTTAAGGGTGACCACCTGCCCCAACCATTTAAAATTAAGGGCTTTTATCCCTATTTCCCAACAGCAAGGCGCTCTGCTGGTGCAATGGCTGGAGCGTGCAGGAAGGACCAGCGACTGGGAAGCTCAGGCAGGGCCAGCATCGTGTTTGCAGAGGGCATTGATGTGTTTTCACACATCTTTCCAGAAAAATCTTTTGCTATGAGTAATTCCGGCTCGCTGGGATCTGAGAAGGACTGGAGAAGAGGCAGGGATCCCCTTTTCCCCAGGTGTGTCCCAACCACTGGTGACTGAAGCAGGGATGCAGGCATCTCTCTGCTGCGTTTTGACCAGAAACTCTCTGTGGGTCAAAACTACTAAATGCATCCCTGGCAGAAAATCTGCATTTCCGATGAATCAACACGTTCCCGTAGAAACAAAAACCACCCTGAGCATCTCCCTCGCTCCCTCTTGCTGCGAGGCGGCCACGAAGCCGCCGGCTCCGAGCAGCCCCAAAGGAGACTCCAGGAGAGCGCGGCCGCCCGAGCTGGAATTTTCCAAGGAAACAAAGGAGGGAGCGAAGCCCTGGCCGGCAAATCGCTGTTCAAAGGGATCGGCGCCCTGGGGGCCGCCCCCCTCGCAGCGGGGAGGCTCCGAGGCGCGGGCGCTGCTTTCCCGGCTTTTGTGCTCCGCGGCATTGGGTTACGGGGCTGGGGCTGGGAAAGCTCCGGCGCAGGTCGCAGGTGGATTAAGGAATTCCAGTCCCCATTCAGCGCCTGCTGAACCACAACTAATGCGGGAGCCGGCAGAGGCGAGAGGGGCGGCGGCGGAGCCGGCACCTGCGCCCCAGGGCCGCGCAGCCCGGCTATTCTTCCGGGCCGCGGGAATCTGGTGGGCAGCGCGGAAACGGGCGGATTTGCTGCCAAATCCCTGCCGCAACCTGCTCGCTTTTCCCCTGAATAGGAGAAGGGGAAGGGGGGGCGGTTTGGGGGCAGCGCTGAGGGCAGGGGACATTCGCATGTCACCGCGACGAGGGGAGGCTGGCAAGGGGGTGGAAAGTCAGCGTTCAGCACGGATGAGATGAGGCCAAGTCAGACGACGGCTCCAGGGCAAGTTCCTTCTGCGAGCGCCTCGGGAGCCGGGATGAGGATTCCAGGGTCCCGCCGGAGCTGCAGCCGGGCAGGACCCCGGGCGAGCTGCCCCGTCCCTCCCGGCCCTGCCCGGGGACACCGCGCTCCTTGGGGAGCCGGCGAGCCCGTCCTCCCTGCTCCCCCAGCGACTCCCCGGCGCCTCCTAATAGGACTTTAATTATACAGTCACTGCCACCATTTTTTTCTTTCTTTTTTTTTTTTTTTTTTTCGCTCCTCCTCTGTCTCTCGCTTGCAGCTTCCCGGGAGATGCAAATCCCCGGCGCGTGCTGCGGGCACCGCGGGCTCCGCTAACGACCCGCCGCGAGCGCGCTGGGCAGGCGGCGCCACCCCGGCCGGCGCGGCCCCGGCGAGGTGACCGTGTCCCCGCGTGGCTCCCCGCCACGGCACGGGGGCCGCAAAGCCCCGAGCCCGCAGCCAGCCGCGTGGGCTGCAGCCATCGAGCGCCAACAGGGCCCCGCGTGATGCCCATGGTGCCGCCGGGTCACCTGCGTCCGCAGCCTGCGAGCCCTCGCTTTGGGCAAAAAGACTCAGGTTGAGAATTTTTGCTCAAATCGAGCCTGGGAATTTGGCCCCGGATGTTGAAATAATTATTTTTACGTGGTGCACGTGAAGAACGAAATTCCCCAGAGCTCCCAAAATCTCTACGAAGCATCGGACAACAGCGCTTGACACATCGGGTCCCGGCCCAGGAGCTGCTCCCCAGCACCTCCCTTGCTCCTCAGTGCTGGAGCTTTCCTGTTTTATTGCTCTTTATTTAAAGAATAGAATAGAATAGAATAGAATAGAATAGAATAGAATAGAATAGAATAGAATAGAATAAAATAAAATAAAATAATCTTTCTCAGGCTCTCGACCACCAGACATGAAAGGACCTCTAGGAACATTAAAGCACTTGGGGACTTTCTGGGAGCGTGCATGTGTGTTTGAGGGTTCAGTGAAAGTCTTGAGTCTTTTCCAAAGACAGGAAATGTCAACAGAAAATACATTCTCCTCTCCGCAGCTTTGTTGAAAAGTTCCTTCTCCATCAAGTAAAATTTCGTAGTTATTTTACTTTATTTTCCTCCTTCTTCTGCTCATGTCCTTGCAGGGCTTTGCCAGGGGACCTCAGGTAATGGAAGCACCTCCCAGCATGGGGGGGCTCTGCTCCCTCTGCCGAGATTCCTCTTGCCCACAGATTTCCCTGAAGGAAAATACTCGGTGAGATGAGGCCACCTCCAACCCTCCCAACCCAAATCCTTCTGCTTTGAGAAAACTGATGGATTTTGTTCCATTGCCTGAAATTTTCATTTTTTAAACAGTGACTTGATAAAAAAGGAACTTGATTTCAAAGGGAAATAAATCAAAATGGGAAAAAAATATATTCCCAGGAGGTTCTTTGCCCCAGAAGACTCTTATTCCTGACCTCAGCGACTCCCCTCTCAGTTCTTCTCATACCCGCTGCCCATTTCAGTACCAAAATTTATGCTTTAGAGCCATATGCCTGTAAGAAATTATTTTAAAATAAATTAATCAGGCTTTATTGTATCAAATTCTCTGCTGAGAGGCCAACACTTGATTATCTCCCAGTTTAAGTGCTGCATCTAGCCATTAATAACCGCCTCGTTATGTTGTTAAAATTACAAACCCTTAATGCATCTCACTAAATAGCAGCATCTCGACTGACGGGCCGGCAATAGGAAAGGAAAAGAGTATTTGAGCAAGGAAGATTCCCCTGGAAATAGTGCAAAAACAGGGGCCAGCTCTTAATTATGCAGGCTGTAACACTCACCCTGGGGGGAAACTGGTGTAAACAGTTATCTATAACAAAAAAAATAAAAAAACAAATTGATATTTCTCGCTATTTAAGTAACACAAAATATCAACCCAATGCAAGTAGTGGAGTGCTTCCAAGTTGTATTTTTTTGCTGTTGCACTCAGAACGGGAATTGTAGCAGGTTTTTCATGCTATTTTTTCTGTACGAGATGGGGAGAAAACCAGAGAAGGGGCTGGAGCAACTTGGACACCTGTGTGCATTTAACACCCACCAAGCGCCACCCGCAGCTGTCTGCGCTAAGGGTGACGGGACCTAAATGAGGGGGAAAAGGCCCCTTTAACTGCTGCTCTTGTCAAATTAGCAGGCCAAGGTGCTGAGGCCGGGGCTAACGAATGGCCTAATTAATGAAATGTGTCACCTTTGGGCCTTGACGGTTCCCACCTTCCCCAAAGGTTTCCAGATGGGCTGTGCTGGGCCAGGCAAGGGGTTCCCATGGCTGCTTCCCAATTCCCTATTTTGGCAGGGGGCAAGCATTGAAGTGGTGCTGCTGGGAGAGATGGGATTTTTTCCTCCCAGCTCCATCATCCCTGGCCCTTTTATTCCTCTTCTTTTCTGCTGGTGCTCCATGTGGAAATGAAACTCAGACTGGATCTTGGTCCCGGAAATCACTTGCAGTTCCAAAGCAAGCAACATATTTGCTTGCTTGTGTTATGGGAGGATGACTTCTTTTCAAGGCAAGGGGAGGGAGACTTCTTTTCTGTTTGAATTTTTTTTTTTTCTCAAAAAGCTTCCCCAAATCCAACCTGGAGATCCCATGGATATGGATCTGCACGGAGGCCAAGGGCAAACAGCAAAGCAGACCTTTCTGTCCCCTCGCATTCTCCAAACCCTCCCCGCCAAAAGCAGACAGGAGGCACTGGAGTTTTCCAACCCCATCCTGGCGGATGCTCCCGAAACGCTCCTTATCCTCCCTTCCTTCGCTCAGAGCAGCTTTTTCCAGGCGCTTGACTTGTGAAAAGCAACAGAAAGGAGCAAACCCCGCAAAGCGCGGGGCGGCTGCGGGCTCGCGCTGGCCCCGGCGCCGCGCGGGGCTGCAGATAGCGCGAGGCTTCGCTAATGTGGCAGCGGCCGAGTGTGGGAGGGCAGACGCCAGGCTGTCTGCTCCGGCTGCCTTCGTCTTGTTATTAACTTCTCCTTGGGCTTCCATTAACTCAGAAATCCTGTACTTGGCTCGGGGCTCTCCCCTTGCCGCGCGCTCTATCTGCAGCGCCGTAATTACAGCTGCCGCGCTCTGCCTTTATCTCGGGCGATCTCCCGGGTTTGCTACCTGGCACACGCTCCCCTGCCCCTTCTCCCTTCCCTGCGCCCCTTTAATCCACCCCGCTTTCATCCCGAGCCGGTGCCAGCCGGGGAGATGCCGGGAGCCCCTGGCGCCGCTTCCCGCTGGAAGCAGAGCCCCGCGTGCCGGCCGGGCACCGCGGCGGGCGCCGTGCCGGCCGAGCCGCCCGCCTCCGCCTGGGTCCCGGTGGGTGTCAGCACCTTCCAGCCCCGGGGCGTTCGTTGGCTCCGAGCGCGCCCTTGATTTATTTTTTTAATTTAGCGCGGGGTTTGTCTTGGCGGCTCCGCGCGGACGGCGGCTCCGCGCGGCGTCGGGTCTCGCCCCCAGGCCCCGCGCTCCGGGATGGCCCCGGCTCCTTCCCCGCGGCTCCGGCAGAGCTGGCCGGGACGTGGGTTTTGCCGCGCGGAGCCGGCGCCCACGCTGCCCTGTCTGCCAAGGGAGCCCGCGGGCGGCAGGACCGCAGCCTCATGTGGCCTCCAGGACGGGGTGTCCCCTTGGAGAAGGGCGGCGCCAGCCCAAGGGAGACAGTGGCGGGATGGGGACACTCGGGCCTCGATCCGAGAGCCCGTCTGAGTGAGGCTGGTGGGGTCCGAGCTTGGCTCCTGTCCCTGCTGCCCTCTGGGTTGCCCTGTAGCATGCGATGAACGTGAACATGTCCCTGCTCGGGGGTCCTGTGGGTCTCCTGGCCCCTGGCATGGTGGGCTGGGGTAGCCCCATAGAGCCTCTGTGGGGTCCTCAATGTCCCCCAACAACCTGCTCCCGGGCGGGGTGACCCCCGCTTGGGCACGGGCACAGGCTGCCGCTCTGTCCGCGGCAACGTGGTCACCCGCAGCCACGGCAGCCTCCTCCAGACGGTCCCCGAGCTGCCTCCCCGGGGCAGCCAGGGCCGCGCTGCCCCCGTCCCCGCGGAGCCGCGCCGCGCTCAGCCGGCAAGTCCGCGCGCGTCCGTCCCGGAGCCAGGGCGAGCTGAGTCACCGCGCGGGGAAAGTGAGGAGCAGACCGGAGGCTTCCTTTGATACTCGCCGTGCCTCCGCGGTGGCCAAGCCGGGCTCAGTGGGGATGATTCAGGCCAGACGAACATCAAGATTCCTATTCTTTTTTTTCTGGCTCTTTTGCCCCAGTTTGTCTGGAGGAGTCAGGATTTTCCACGCTTGTCCCCACAACTGGGTAGAGCAGAGCATCAGGACCAGCCTCTCCCCTAGTGCTGGACTGGGGCTCATGTAGGACCTTGAGCCCAGGTCTCCTTGGCGGGTGGATGTGGCTCCCCAGGTGGCCTTGGGGACGTGGCACCTGGTCCAGCGTGGGGATAGAGAGGAGCCAAGAGCTGGCACGGAACACCAGCACCGATGGGCTGCCCTTCGGGGCTGGAAATGGTCGTTTTGGGAGCTGCGAGCAAAGGTCTAAGGTTGGGATGGGCAGAGATGTGGGATGAGGTGTCTATGGGAGAACAGGTCATGTTTTCTTTGGAGTTTTGGGGTAGGAAACGGGTCCTGGAGGGTCTCGGGGCTGGTGCACATCAGGGCTATTTATATCGGTGCTCCCGGGCCAGGCTGCGAGTGACTCAGCCCCGGCACGATGGCGACATGGAAACTTGTTTTGAAGATGGTCTAATGGGCGGGTGGGGACGGGGGGCCCTCCCTGGCGGCGTCCCCGGCAGCGTGTCACCCTGCCCCGGCGGCAGAGCCCGCGCCACGTGGCGCTGAGACCCGGCGCGCTCGTGACTGCCGCGCCGCACGGAGACACCCGCAGCCCCGCCAGTGTCCCCAGCCCCGAGAGAGACAGCGCCAGTGTCCCCAGTCTGTCCTTCCGTCACGGCATCCGTTCCTTTGTCCGTGTCCATCCTTAGGAACAGCCCCTTGCTGTTCCCACACCCGTGAGCTGAGAGCGGGCGCTCAGCCCACTCGGCCCTGGGGTGCATCCCTGGGGGATGCCGGGTGGTCCCATGCCCCCCAAGTCCCCCCCCCAGGGACCCAGGGATGTCCCCTGAGTCCTATGAAGAGCTATGGGCCATGGGGATGACTCATTTCTGCTAGTGCTGGTGAGGGCCAGACCCTGGAGGCCAGTGGGACCCCCGCGCCAGGGCTCACCCCATAGCAGCGCCCCTCAGACCCCCAGCCCCACGGGGAGGGGGACACACGTGTTTAACCCTTTCCTGCCCTTGCAATGTGCAGGGGGGGTCCTCGGGAAAGGGGGTCCCCCTGCTCCACGTGGGAAGCACAGATGTGGTGGGCGAAGGGCCCGGCCAGGACGTGGTGGGGGGAATGGGGAGGATGGGGAGGATGATCTGTGCCCCCCCCAGCCCCACTTTAACCAGGGTTCCCCCCTCCTCTGTGCGGGGGAGACCCCCCTCCACAGCCACACAGGGACGGGGGACCCGCCGAGGACCGTGCAGGGGGCTGCCCCCAGGCTGGGGGGCTACCCCCGGGGGGAGAGCGGGGGTGCCCCGCTGACGTCACGGGGGCGTGGCCGGGGCGGGGCGGGCAGGGGAACCCCCGGGCGCGGGGCCGCGGGTGCCGCAGCGGAGCCCGTCGGGG
>JAVCKT010020046.1:27229-37687 GCA_032273925.1 Rhynchotus rufescens | reverse complement strand
TAAAGTAAAGTAAAGTAAAGTAAAGTAAAGTAAAGTAAAGTAAAGTAAAGTAAAGTAAAGAAGGAGAGAAAAAAAGAACAATGTTATCCCACTATATTGTGTTTCAGAGATCTGTTTGCACAGGAGTAAATGGAGGGAATAGTCTACAGTAGATTGGCAGAGTCTGTTCATATAATCAGACTGGGGAGTAAAATACTGCAAAACAGAGAACATATGACCATTGGATTAAAAATACAGAGTATATGTGGGCTTTGCAATGACACCACAATAAACCCATTCCTTAGGACAACAGCTGTGCACACACTTTGCAGAAGCTGTGAGAGAAATTGTTCTAGTATAAAAACAGACTTTAAAAAACAATCAGCAGAAAAAAAATGTAGTTGGAAAACTTCTTTTCTCAGTTTCGTGAACTGCAAGATTGGTTTGCAAAGACAGACTGAGTCTACCAGACTGTGTATGCCCCAGTCCATGTGGTACCAGTGCCAGGGCCAGCTGGCTCTGAGTGGAGATGCACGTGGAGACACACGGGGCATGTGCCCCTCAGGGTCCATCACGGCACTGCCAGGGCTGCTCACAGCAAGGCCAGGTTCTGCCAGGTGCTGGTGGAGACACCCTTTAGCTGACTGCCACATGCATAGCTAGAAGCATTCTGAGGGACATTTGACACAAGCAGGTTTAAAGACCTGCTTTTTAGTTGTTTTGTGGAAACAAGAGAGAAAGCAAGTAATTACAATTGACAGAGACATGTTTCTTCTTTCCACAGTTGAAAAAGTTCCCCCAAAAAAATCCAAAACCAGTCCACAGCCTGTTCCAGGGCGCTGTCCCCCTCACAGGAAAGAAGTTCTTCCTCAGATTAGATAGTGTTGGTGAGAACAGAGAGTCTGAAGGCACTTTCCTTTGGGTAATAATTTGGCTTCACTGAGTCAGGGTGACATCTTTACAGACTCTCAGAAGAAATACGTGGGAATTTCTCTGGAAGTTGCAAAGCTCCAAGTTTGTCAATGCTCAATGCATTTTTGAGACAGATACAGTCTGAACCTGAGACAAACTCAAGTTTCCTGAAAATGCTAGGAAATCAGCATTTTATGTCAACAGTTTATGTCTGCTTTCTAAGACGACTGAAAGTCATCATGTGAGCGACTTCTGAGAAAGCATGAGTAGGATGTCCAGGGCCCTCCACTGACATTAGCTCTTGATCCGTATCCCTGACTCCTAGGATGTTTCCACTGACTCCTCTTACAGTTTTGCCAGTAAGGACTTGGGAGCACAGAACTGGTAGGGACCTTCTGCTTGCTGAATCCTGTCCCCACTGACTGTAACAGAGGCTCCAATGAAAGACCCATTTTCTCATGTTTTCCACACCAAAGAACCCTTTGTAATATCCTGCAAGAAGTATGATACCTGAAGGATAAAAATCATTCATGATACTTGTAATGTGGCAGAAGTGAAATGCAAGCAATTGAGAACATTTCCAGGTCCTGCAAATATAGGGTATCTGCCAGATCATTTAAAGTAGACATGTGCTGTATTATGAGTGAGGAATACACTTCACTCCTCCAGCGATGCTCCCTGACAAACAGCCCAGAGGAAGAAAAACATTTGTTCTGATGCCTAGCCAGAGTTAGGTTTGCTTTAACTCTGAGCATGTGAACTGGACACCCTCGTTATGTTTACCCATATGCAAGTAATGCAGCCTAAAAAGAGTAGATTTGTAGAGCAAAACACTGAGTAAATATCATCAACATGACAAAAGTCTGGAGGAATTACTGCCCCTGGAGTACATGGGAGCACAGTAAGGGTGCAGCTGGAGCATATCTTCTGAACTAGTCCCTTCCAAAGGAACGTCATTCACTCAACCTGCATCTTCTTCGAGATGCCACCTGCACTCTATTAACTGGGAATCATTTGTTCCAAAGCTACATCCACTGTTGAATTAAAATCCTAATGTAGATGCACTCTCTAACAACATACTTGAGAACTTTATGTACCTCAGCACCAAATTATGGTGGAAGCAAAGAGGAATTCCTTTCTGTCCTGAATAAGGGACAGAAAGGATTAGTACTAGATATAAGGACATTGAAAACAAGCAGTAGAATAGTATCAGTTCCTCTTGCATATAGAGACCTCAGGCCTTATATGACAAGTTTAATCCTCTCTCTTGGAATTCTCCCTTTATTTTTGCATGTTCTGCTGCAAAGAAAGTGGGTAGGAGGGACATGGAGTTCTTTTATGAAGAACAAGTCTAAGAGCTCAGAGTAGCTCAGAAAAGCATTCATCACTTGTAAGAACTTCATTTTGGCAAGCCTCTCTTTTTTTCGGGTTCAGAGGACTCCTTCAGAGTGTGTTCCTCAGGAAGAAGAGCATGTGCTCTTTTTGTTCATGTCTCCTTCATTTCGTTCTTAGTGAAGAGAAATAGGCCAAGTGTCTTTTAGAGATGTGCACAGAGTGTCTGTCACTTATTGAGTCAGCAGCAGCATGAGAGGAACACGCATTAGTCTGAGGTGACCCAGACCCAGCCATAGTGAATTAGAGCCTAAAACTGGTGACAGCATCTCTGCCCCAGGCTTTTGTTAAAAAAAAAGTTCCTGTCGCACTTCATAAGATACAAACAACAGAAAAAAATGAACTGTACCAACTCCTCTTAAATAGGAGTTAGTGCTCATCTTATTCTTAAAATATATAAACTGTGCTGGGATTATAGAGTATCTAGAAGTGCAGATACAAACTATGCTTAGTGTTGTTCTTGCGCTCATCCATCCTTCCATCCTTGCTTTATCCATCCATTAAATCAGCATCCATTTATTACCATGACTGACCAAAGTGATCCTCATGATAAACAGCTTATTACCTGGGAAAGTGATGGAGGGGCAATTAGGAATATTTCACAATTAAAATTATGTCTTCTTTCTTGTAAAGTTATTTCAGTAATTCATCCTGACTTTAGTGTCTCCTGAATTAGAATTAGTGACATATCATACATTTTTTCTTATTCAAATTATGGTCTCTTTTTTTCCCCATAGATAGGCATTACATTTAGCAAAGGAGACTAAATTAACATTCATACAAAGAGATTATTAAATTTAACAAGAAATCTTTTCATGGTTGGCTGAGGTAACAGAAAATTTTAATTCTTGAAAGTTACTGATGTGCTTAAACTCTAGATGAAACATATGATTTCGACAAGGATCTAGAAATTTCTGTACTTTCCTGCTCAGAAGCATATTTGTTATTCTAAAAATCTCAAACTTCATCAAGAACAGAACTGTAGTGTCAGCAGAAGAACATAAAATATGTACATGTGGTTTTCTGTCTCATCGATCACAGACTCACATAGACTGAACTGATAAACATATTGACATCTTTCTAAAAAATTTATGTCTTCCAAAGACTTGGATCTACTGGATTTATGGGAGACAATGAAGTTTTATTTAAGAGAACTAATTGCACTTTATCATGCATAATGAATGCCTTTCCAATGAATATTATAAAAGCAGAAATTGCAAACTAAAGTCTAATTGCATAAGGAACTCATTTTTGAACAGAGTCGTCCCTGGTATATAGTTACTTCTGTACAGGCACAGCCGCTCTCTAGACAGAAGGCCAGATCTAGCAAATCCTTAATAAGGTTACTCTTAGCAAATTATATCACCATCTATCTCTCCATATCTGATATATAATGCTAGCTTAACAGGAAAGGTAATGAGACTTATAATGGAGTATCTGCCTTTTAATAATATCATGCTTGAGAGAAAATCATTATGAAAAGCAAAATCATTATTATGATTGGTTTAGCATAGGCAGGAGCTGAAACGCAGTAAT
Source organism: Rhynchotus rufescens (assembly GCA_032273925.1). Lineage (NCBI taxonomy): Eukaryota > Metazoa > Chordata > Aves > Tinamiformes > Tinamidae > Rhynchotus > Rhynchotus rufescens. The sequence continues at coordinate 33,868 of JAVCKT010020046.1, read as the reverse complement.
CTAAGTAATAACAGCTATTTATTAAAGAAAAAAAAATGTTAACCTGGAGGAAATGGACTTTCAGGGCCTATTTCTACAGATTTTTCCTTCTGAACTTGGTCATTAGGTAGTATTTGAGTGAAGCAATACAAATATAAGTTAAATGCTAGTAAAGAGCACAGCCTGTGATTTTTTACAACCAATTCCCAATTCTGTACCAAAAAGGTACAGAAACTGCTGATGCATCCATTTCCTTCTCAAAATGAATGCTGAGACAGAGTCACAGCCATTTTTAATTTAAGGTCTTAAATTTGGGACTCCAGCACAGCCCAGGGAAGTCCAAGGAAGAAGAGCATAAAGGATTTCACAACACCGAAGGGTGCATCTCGAAGAGCTCACCAGTGCTGTCATCCCAACAGCCCCTTCTTCTGTTGCTATTTTCCATAGCAACTCTTGTACTTTCAAGAGCAACTGAGTATTTCTTCCTTATAGCAAAAAGGGAAATATTTAGATGTGCCAGAGAGCTAGTTTGAGAGAGTACTGCTGCCTTCTTCTCCCAAACAAACCTCTTTTTTTCTTTATTTTATTTGGTTTACAAGAGTAGTGGCCTGAATTACTCATTTCAGAGTTATGCTTAGATTCAGCTTTCCCATAGCCTAGGTTGTTCAATTTGGTTGTTTTCAGAAAAATATAATCCAGGAAACTGGAAAAGAAATGCAACTTTATTTAGATTGTAATATTTTGTTTCTAATGTTATCTGACTGATAACAAGATTTAGAGTCTTGAGAAAGACTCTCAGATTACGATATTCAGAGGCATGGTACAGCGTCCATGGCATTTATCCACAATGTTCTCTTACAGATCAGTTCCCAAATTTGAAAGTGCCTGGTTTAGAGCTTCAGACACCTGATTCTACTAATTTTTCTTCCCTTGACTCCTGCTCTATATCACTGGCCATTCTGTATGTGCACAGCATGCTGTGCTGAGATACAAGAGATCATTCAGTGCAGGTGTCCAAAATTAGTCCATGGTTGATACAATACAATAAATGAAACATATGTAACTTTCAAGTACCTTTTCTTCACATTAACAATACATGTCTTAGGCCACATGAAGCTATTGTTCTGCAGTTTCTCAATTCTAAAACCTCTATAACTGGGGGGCCTAATCTTAACAAAATACATCCTGGAATTGCACAAATTTTATTTTATGCTTTTCCAGACACAACAGCCTCTATAAAGTATCAACCAACACATTAAAGGATCACGGAATGGTTGAGGTTGGAAGGGATCTTTGGAGATTATCTAGTCCAACTCCCCTGCTTGGGCACCTACAGCACTTTGCACAGACTCGTGTCCTACTAGGTACTGAATATTTCCAGAGAAGGAGATTCCCAGATTCTCTGGGCAACCTGTTCCAGTGCTCTGCCATCTGCACAGACAAGAAGTTTTTCCCTCAAATTCAGGAAGATCTTCCTGTGTTTCAGTTTGTGCCGATCGCCTTTTGTCCTATCGCTGGGCACCACTGAAAATTATCTGGCCCCATCATCAACCAAAACCAAGAACCAAATCAGTAAAGACTGGTATCCAGAATGTTAATTTCCCTAGATTTTTCTTGATTAAAATGCTCAGAAACAAAAATAGGTTAGAAAGTTATAATTACTGCTTTCCTTGTGATACAACAATGGAATGAACTAGTTTGCTAATAATCTTTTCGTTTGATTTCTTATTTGAAGATTCATTATGTAGCATTTATCAGTGACATATTTCAATCTCTGTATCACTGATCACTCATCTCAGTGATGAGTGGCAAAGCCGGTTATCCTGTGGGCAAACATCAGTGGGAGACTCATTCAAGTATTTATAGAGTGTTTATGGAATAAGAAGGGATATTTTAACAGTTACTCATTCCAGGAACATCTGAAAATGTGAGTTCCACAGTGTGAAAGAACAGCACTATGCACCTCATTTTATATTCCACCAAATACACTGAACATTTACTTGAGATGTAGATAATGGTATAGGATAAACAGATCTCTTTACAATATCTATAGCTTGAGTATACTTACAGGTATCACAAACTGTTCAGAAATAAGAATGAAGTGACAATATACTTCCTTTAAAGTTTAAAGTTCTTCATAATTATTACAACACACACTGTTCCCCGTGCACTTGGGGTCTCTATATACTGTGTTTGCTCTCTGCCAGGCATTTTCTGTGTTTCTTTTCTATCTGCCACTTCCTCCTTTGGCCTGAACATAATGAGACTTTGCTTACAGCACCACAAAAATACCTTCTGTTCTTAGAAAATTTATAGAAGTTTTTTTTTCCCTCAGTCACAAAGTGACAATTACATCTGTGCATTGCATTTCAGTAAAAATAAAGGTGAGGGGAAAGCTGAGACAAAAGTAGTCTACTGATAATCAGAACTGAATGAACGAGTGCAAAGATAAAGATTTTTTTTTTCCTTGAGAGCACCTTTTTTTCCCCTGACATTGTGACTTTATATACATTGCATAGAAAATCTTACGTAAGTGAGATATTTTACTATTATTGTTTGTGTTGTCAGCTTTAGTAGAAAGGAAAACACTCCAAGAGACAGTGAGAGAAGGGCTCCGTAGTATTATCTAAGTGTGGTCATGATTGATTTTAACTGATCCGGTCTTAAATGTTTCATTGAACAGTTCTGTCCTTGTTTCTGAGAGAGAAGAGAGAAAGTAACAAATTCATGTGCTGATAAATAGGCTCCAGAGAGCGTACCAGGATTCACAAGGCTGTAAAACATCGATTTGACATGGATAGGTACACAATAAACTCTGTGGAACAACTACTCCAGGATACAATACTGTAAATCCCCATACCCTATCATATTAGGCAGCTGCAATCCTTGCACTGTGCTTGCTGTAGTTCTGCTGTAGGTATTATATACCAAAAGCAAACTGATTTTAGTAGAGAGACTTGGAAACAAATAGCATGTGTTCTGCTGGGAAATTCTATATCCCTCAAAGTGTCAATATCTCTGAAAGAGGATTTCACAGGGAGGAAAGGGTGGAGAGGTTGTTCCTTTGAAGGATTTCACTGCAGAAAAGACATTATATAATGAGTAGCGCGTATGTTCTCTGTACCCTGCTGAGACAATTTCTTCCTATCAGGAAAATCTGTGTTATTAACACACTTAGACCTTTTCTTCAAAACACATTTTTAAGGAAAAATCCAGCATAGCTATAGACACAAGAGAAGATGGAATCTCTCTGCACCTTCTACTGATAGCTATCTAAGTTTTATGTCCCAGCAGGGGAAATGCTGTGTACTTAATATAGACCTTTATTAGCTTTGAAAGTGGTTTGACTACGTCTTTCACAGTACAGTAACTCCAGTGATTTGGATTCTTCAAGCAGGCTTTCTAAAAAATATCTCATTATTTCCTCTTGATTTTGTATCTATTCTCATTAACGAGAAAAAGTAAGTATCTTGGACTGAAGAGAGAGGGAATTGAAACAACAACCTTTTGCTAAAACCTCTCTATTAAATTTTTCAAAGTCAGTGCAGATGTGTCTTTGGATAGATGCCGAAGCTGAAGATGTATCACTGACTGTCCCAATACTTTTGATTTATTTTAAGTGTGGTAGGTATGTCTAAAGCTAATACAAAGAGATGTATCTTCTTGGGCTAAGCCATACCAGAAGACAATTGTCCTCATAGTGGAAAACAGATCCATCTTCTCTTGAGCCCCTGCCACTCAGCTGGCCACTGCACAGGGGAGATGGCTATAAATATTTCCCCCCCTGAAATAAGGTACATCGAGCAAAGTAGAGTCGAACTGTGGATAGAGAATAAGATATGGTAGAGCGGTGCTGGAACTTGAATGCTGAAAGGAAAGCAGTGATGTTGCTAGCCTCCTGTCTATCAAAGATAAAATAATAAAAAACTTCCTGAGCCCATCCTGCATAACATATAGTCACTATGTGCCCTCTGACGGGTGCTGGGAAAATGTTAGCATAAGCAAAGGGCTCTACTCCAAAAAAAGAATGGTAACGCTTCTCCCTAATCTCTCCTTCATAATTAAAAGGAGGAATGAAAAAAAAGGGATTCAGATTGTATTGAAAGAAGAGGTACCAGGGAGCAGATTCATTTTGTGTGCCATCACAAAAATTCTCTAAAATTCAATTACAGTGATGTAGATCTGACGTAGGATGTATTACTATTGTACCCCAGAGAAGGTCAATAAAGTGTTTTGTAAGGTCTCTACAAGATTTCACCCAGACTATAATATAGATAAGTCTCATTATTTCACATGTTTTGCAGCTGCTCTGACTTAATTTTCAGGGGTGTCATCATACAATTATCAAAGATGATTAAATTTTATGCACCCAGATCTTTCAGGTTATGTCTACAGGGAAAGAGTTCAAACCTATTATATAATAGCAAAGATATAATTAGCCTCTGGAGAGTGGATAAATAAATCAAACTAAGATAGAACAGGTAATGTATCTACCAACACAGCAGCACATTTATGACTGGAATTAATGTCATCTGATGAAAAGACTAAATTAAAGTACCCCGAATTTACAGGTATTTTATAGAACTTTGACTTTTTAACAATTTGTCAAGAAAATATCTCTACTCCCTTAGAAACAAAACCTGTTCATACACTGACTGATGTTTTCCTCTTCTCTTCAAACGCAGATGGCCTACAGCAACTTAATCTCACACATGTGGACCAGATTTTGCCTCCAACATGATGGAACATCATTATGATCACAAGATTTATACATTTAAACTCACAAGACAGAAAAAAAGAAAGAAAAAAAAGAAAGAAAAAAGATTATTGGTGAAGTTATATTGTCTAAAGACAGGTGCCTTTTGCCGTCTGATGTGCTACGTGTCTAGGGCATCTCAAGGAGGCGAGCAGGTAAGATATAGGACTTGTGAGAGGCCTATTTCCTTGTGAAATGGCAGCTATTGGGGTTCATGGCAGGCTCTATAGTAGCTCTACATGTCATTATGTTTAGGCACATGTATTTTTCTCTGTTATTGGTAGTGGAGGTTGATCCAGTGCCTGCTGAAGGACCCAGGAGCTTTGGTCACAAGTTTCTGAATCTAATCATTAATCTACATGGCCATGGGATTTAACCCAGGGCTGTTCATTTATCATTCTATAGCTTTTGTGTAGTAAGTTCAGTATTGTTGAACATATAACCTTACCTTAAAAAAAAATAATTGAAAGAAATAGCGGACAAGTGATGAGGAGAGTGAGGAGGATCATGAAAAGATTTGAAAAGATAAACCCATTGGTGAGCGGAGCATAACATGGATAATCTTTTTGTCCTTTCAAACAGAAGGGGCCACAGATGTCAGAGAAAGGCATCCACTGAAGACTGAGGAAAATACCGAATATATGAGAATTTTCTACCATAATATTAGGTTCCTTTAACACTTATCTCAAGCATCAGATGGGAACCACTTCTCAGTGGCGTTCTCAGGCAGGATGCTGTGTTTGACTGACCAGTGATTGTCCCTTTGTCACTGTAAAGCATAAAGTCTTCACACCACTCAAGACAACTAAGCCTATGTGTCACAATCTTACTACAAAGGGGTTAATTTACCGCTGAACTATAGGGTTTGTGGCCCTCCATTTCCACTGCCTAGATATAGTCACTAAGAATGGGGGGCACCTATATGGGTGTGCAACCTGACCCAGGTAGCTGACAGCTTGTCTGAACCAGCCTTGTTTTCACCAAATACATTTTTCTTGGAAAATTCTGTAAGTTTACAAATTTCCTCTAGGCAATTGTGCCTCTGTGTGTGGGATATTATGTGAGAGAAAAGCTATTTGGAGCTTCTGGAGTGAATTCATGGAGCCTTGCAAAAAAACAAGCTTTTGTAATAAGACGTGGATGTCTTTAAGTGAGTAGTTAGTGCTGCTTGGATGAGGAGCTTCTGGGAAAATGACTAATGACTCTCTATTACTTATATCTAGCTTGCACAAATTTCAGCTTGTTGTACAACAGCATAACTCTGATAAAATAGAAATAATATTAAGGGCAGCTCAATCACTCACATTATAAATAGAACTTCTGTTTTTGTTTGTCTTAGAACACCCTCCCTTCCTATCCCCATCTACTAAAATCTCCAGCATTCAACTTTCCTCTCAGCTTTTCTTCCCAGTCTCACTATCCAGTTTCTAATCCTAGGTTCTCCTTTCCTTGGGAGTCCTCCGTGTTTTCCTGCTAGCTTTTTTTTCTCCTAAACTATTCATGTATGCCCACCACTTATTTCATGACCCTCTGAATTTAAGTTGTTCTTCTCCTAGGCTTCAGCAGCACTGGTGAGGCTGTTAATATTGCTGAGTATGCTTTCCAGTCCTGGAACACTCTCATTCACTTTCTATCATTCACTTTTCAATCACTTTCAGGATTATATATATAGACAAAACAATATGAAGTGTGGTGTCCCAGAGAGGATAGAAATTCCTATACTAATCTGAACCAAGAAGATGGATAAAAATGCAAAAAAACCTCCAAGTCCCGGAGCAAAGAATGTTTTTTAAGACTTTTAGACAATGTACAAGAATATAAATCATTTGTAAATGTATTTAGAAGAAAGATAACACTGGATATAGTCCCAGAATAATTTTCCATCAAGAATTTCAACATATGTC
>JAVCKT010020046.1:8469-27219 GCA_032273925.1 Rhynchotus rufescens | reverse complement strand
CTCTACCATATAGAGAATATTTGCAGAGTCAAGTCAACAGACCACAAGCTGCAGAGGTAGGTGCAGAACCCTGACTTTTTATTTTACAGGGTACTCTGAAGGAGCAGCTCAGAAGAACTATGGCCAATATTAAATATTCTTCTTATATTCTTATATAAATTTCTTATATTCTTCTTATATTCTTATATATATTTATATAAGAATATATATTTATTATATTCTTAATATAATAAAGCATATAAAATTGCTTACATTGCTCACCTGGTTATCATTTTTCATGCTCTCTAGTGTGAAAATAAAGTACAGGTATGTTTAAAATAAATGTTGTATTTCTGCATACAAATCAGATTTCTTACACATGAGCAAAAGCCTTCTCAGATGTTGTAGGTGCGATTTAAGAAGCAGCTTTAAACATTTAGCCTTGTATTTGCCTGAAGCAAAGAAATCCAGTACATTAAGAACACATTCTTCTGCACCCAACCTTAGCAGTTCATAGAGCACGTTGGGTCACTGACTTTGCTAAGGATTTAAATTAACTTTCCTTAACAATTACAGTAATTAAGTCTCTGCTAAATTACAAATTAAGATCGCCTGAATGTATTGTAGAAGTAAAGGCGATACTAGCAGGGAAAACAAAGTCTTCACTTATTCATAATTTTAAAGACATGTTTGTCTCCTTATAGACAAGATTGTACTGTTTCTTTGGGTGTGTAGTATGAGGTGTCTCTTGGGTATGTTCTAGTCATCGCCTCTGTTCCTGGTTCTTTCTCTGTTATTTGCTTTTTTTTTGGTCTAACATCTCAGACTGTCTGTAAGGTTTTTGATAAGGTGCGCCAAAGCGTTGGCTCACTTTTGCTGTGGATTTACCTTGTCATGTCCACAATACTTGTCGACATTTGAGATAAGCCTCTACCTCCCTGTCTAGCTGAGCACCTGGTTGTCTGGCTTGCCCCAGCTGTGAGCCGTAACACAGCATATCAACTGTAAAGATAAAGGAGAGTTGGAGCTTATGTACAAAGCTGAGCCTTGAGAAAGTATGACAGTATAGGTATACTAACTAATAGATCAGTCCAGGCTTTGGGTGTCCAGCATCTACCATAATGAAGTCCAGATAGTCCGTAAACTTCCAGGTTAGATCTATGGTACACTTGGGCAGGTAACAATTCATTTGCCCAATTGGTGTTTGTGGTTAACAAATCATCTGAGTGGCATTCTAACAAGAGAGGCAAGGACATAAAAACATCACAAATGGAGTGGGGGAAAGAGAGAAAGAGGATAGGGAATATTGCAGCTAGGGGATATTGCAACAAGGTCAATATCAGCAGGAGAGAACTGCCTTCCACCTTCGAAACACAAGGCAGGAATTTCAGACCCTGCACAAATAGTAGGAAGAAAAAGTCAAGAGGAGAGCATATGGAGGTGTTGGGCCAGAATTTATCCTGTGGGAAGTCAGCATGAGAAGTGAGCCAGGCAACATGGACACTAAAGAGACTGGCACAAGCGAGGCCTATGAGCTTAGCTTATGTTATCTGTGCACCACGTATGACTTTATGACCCTCTGTCTTCCTAAGGCTGACATTTGGAAAATGTGTTTTCAAAGTCAAAGTCAAAGTCAAGGTACAAAGGACCAGACTAGCTCACATATCCTTCTCTTTAAGTGAAAGGTTTTAAGAAATCATCAGGCTTTTGTAGGCTTTTTGTGTAAAAACACCTGCACAGAGGTGTTTTTAGCTGCTGTTGAACAGTAGCTGCTTCAGTGGTGGTAGATTTTCAGAGACTCATTACGTGTTCACTAGCATTAATGAGCAGTCTTGCCCAGAGCACTGGGACAGAGAAAACATACAAAAAATCATCAGTTTAAAACACAGTCATTTGTTACTGCCAGCCTGCCACCACCTCAATCTAATTTTGTCTTCATCCTTTTGTTTCATTTTTCTTAAAGGAAGATAAAAGCTTTTAACCAGTAAGCAGTGAAAGTGAAATTTGGAAGAGCTCACAGGATAACCCCACTAGATTAATTCAGTCCTTAGGTGCCAAGCAAGTATCTTGAATGCTTTGTCATTAGCTGTGCTGGAAAGGAAAACAAACACACATATGCTCACACACATACATACAGACATATTTCTATCCTGAGGATATTTTTTTTTTCATGAAATAGCATTAAAAAAAAAAGGAAATAAAATTGGATTGCTTTTGAGAGAGAGAATCCTATCCAAGCCAGTTAACATGATATGTTGTCAAAACTAAAGGCAAGGTAAGAAAAGCAGGCTCTGGCCTGACAGAGATTATGAACTGTCTGAGGGCAAGTAGAATGGAGATCTTACCCGCTGAGTGAGTACATGGCCTTAAAATTTACCTTTAAAATGGAAGCATTGGAGAACAGATGGTCAGAGACTATTATTGTTCGTATGTAGAAGGAGTCATCCAGGCCTCCTGAATTCATAATAATCATATGCACTCAATAGAAAGTATTATTACAAGGCTAGATTTGTTCTTTCTAACCAGCTGACACTTTGAATTTATTACACATTTTGAAAGTTAGTAATATACTGCAGTCATACATTGCAGGTGATATGATACCATATTAAAATATTAATCAAATCTGAAAACCATTTACAGTCATGAAGACAAATAATCTGCCACGGAAGAAGATATAAACAAAATGGAAATTCGCAGCAATGTCTTTGATAAATGTTCTGTGAGCCAAAATATACTGATATTTGGAAAAGTATCCTGAATGCTTTCTTTTAACTTAATATAAACTTCCTAGATTAAAGATTTATTAAATATATTAAAAGTAATGAAGTTGTAATTGAATTTTAAAAATGTGAATTTAAACTCTCCTGTTACTCTAAAGAAATAGCACAGGTGCCTGTTGGGTAGGAAGTAGAATATAATATTTTATTCAGCCTAGAAATTTGTTTTGGACAGATATATAACCCAAGCCTCTTTGATTTTTTCCACGCCGTAAGTGACAAACTGCCGCATCACTGTGGTCAGTTTTATCCATAATTTTATGGGTAAAATTTTAATTAGACTTTGGGTTTTAACCTGTGCCTCACCACCAATTTAGAAGCCTCAGTTTAAAAGATTAATAAGGTCAAAGCAAATCATGCTTTGTTTAGAATTACTACATTAATTCAAATCAAGTGATGATGATGTATTATACAACAAAAAAACTCTATGGACATCCAAATTACAATATATTCTAGAAGTGCTTCTCTACTTGTCCTCTTTAAGCAATTACTCAAAGTCGTATTACTCCAGTATTTTATTCCAGTGCTTACAAACAACAGAGAAAAATAAGCTCTAAGCTGAAATCCCCCTGGTTTATGCCAAAACCAAGACTTACAGAGTCTCAGGACATGTTTAAAATATCTACAGAAATGCTTACATCTTAGTTTGCTTCCAGAGTGACTAAGTAATATTAGTTTCCTCTTGCTACTTGAAGAGGATAAGTGTTAACCAAAGTGTTAACTAAGCAATTATTATTACATAGCTTCCCTCAAGCTTGAAAGAAACACTTTAACCTGCTGGTGAGTACTGCAGGGCTTGATTAGGTTAGGTGAAGCTTCAGAGACCTTGTGAAGGATGCAGCTGGACCCATCAGAAGTGGAGGCTGCCGGATAGGACACCTCATCATTTAGGCACTCCCAGTGCATCCTACCTCTTGTGTTTGTCTTCAGCTCTCATAAAGTCTTGTGGGTCTCACTGAGCTATCCAGAAGTAAAGCTTTTTTTTTTTGACTGGCAGGGATTTACACATGGGACAAGATAAAGAAGAATTAGGTATCTGGAACTGAAGCACCAACTCAAGTATTCTCCTTGGTTAAATGATAATACAGTTTTTTACTAGACCTTTGCCTTGTGTCCAAATGGTGTGTTGGGGGTGGAGGAGATATAGCAGTGAAACTGCTAGTTACAGGATTTGATAGATGCATAAATGCTCCCAATGCTTGCAGACAAAGGGCTGCAGAAGGAGAAGGGACATTTTCAAACTTCAGTCTGCTGAATTCTGTCCTGGAAACTCCACCTCTGACACAACCTTGTCTTGGAGGCGCACTGTCTTGTCATGCTGCCTGCCAGTGAAAAGCGCAATATAGGAATAACAGAGTGCCAAGCTCTTCTGTGGGCTGCCATCTGAAGACATTGAGAGATATTCTGGAGTATACCAAATGACACATACTGTTACAGAACCTGAGACATTTGGAATCAAAATCAAACCTGAAGTTACTGGGTTTATTTCACCATCATTCCCTTATCTATTACAACAGGCTATCACCACCCCTTTCACAAAGAAAGTGGAGATCAATATTGCTTGTAAAGCTCCAGAACACTGAGTGTTTTACAAGAGACATCCATAATATCTTGGTAACATCCATAAGAAAATTAATACATGTGCAGCACAGCTAGCTGTTGTGTCATTTATAATGTTTGTGCTTACACACTGCATGGACTGCTAAACATATGCTTAAACACTGCATGGACTGCTGACCATGTTACCCGTTCAATATACATTGACCAAGGTGGGCAGATGTCCGATATCTGGGGAAACTGGGGAAAGTTGCACAGATAACCATGATTTTGGCCACTTCCTAAATTCTGACCTCGCATCTTTAATGGTTTTCTCTTAGCGTTTCCCCTCTTCTCCTCATGGGCATACATCTGGGTACCTATGTGTCCATGATAGGCGTATGGACCAAGAAGCATGACATTTTTAATTCCAGATTTCAACAGAGAAAAAAATATTCTTCTGTCCTCTGGAATGATACTAATACAAAGCTATTTCCAGTCTTCTCTCTTGTTCTCTGCAAGCTTTTCCCTGCCTTCTTCCTCTTCCTTCTTCTTATCACATTCTCCTCCGTTTGTCTCAATGGTCTTATCCTCTAGCCTGTCATTGCCCCTTCTGTTCTTTGTTTCATCCAACCTAATCCATTACTCAGTATCATTTTCCCTTCCTCCCCTTCCTTCCTCTTCTCCTTCCACTAGCATGCAAGTTTTTTCCTAGCACTCTATACTTCCTATCCACGAGAAATGGGCCATTAAAACATAATAGGGAGAGTCTTCTTCTTTTCATATATGGTTAAGAGAAATAATTACAGGAAAAATGTACAGTTTCCATCACCTTGGAGCACATTCACTCCAGAAATAATATTTGTCTGAATTCAGTCTGAATTATAATAAAATACTGGAAATATCAACTGATTTCTAGTTTAAAATATTTTAGTAAACAGCAGGCTCAAAAGAATTCTAAAAAATGACTGTCTTGGTGTCCATTTTAAAAATAATCAATGGCAAACCTCCAAAAGACATTAGTAAGGCAGGAAAAGGTCTTTTAAGAGTACTTTCAGTCAGTACAAAATGCTACAGAGCCTAGCTCCACTGTCCCCCACTCCATTTATAGCTGTCTCTTAAGCTTGCTCTATTCTAGCTTCCTTCTCTTCCCTGGGCTCTTCTCATATTTGAGAAGATTTTGAGCTTAGATTCATCCTTCTCTATTCTCCCAAGTCTGTCCAAGCTTATGAAAGAATGTGAAGACCATCTCATGTAGCATATGAAATGTTCTCTCTCAGCAGCGAAGCAGAGGATGGTTTTATTTGCTTTCCGTTTTAACTACTTATACAGTAGTTGGCTTAAGTTCTTCATTGTAGGAAAGGAATCATGATTAATATGTTTGTTAATTACATCTATTATAGAGAGCTCAGAAATATGTTGTTAATTATCTCAAACATATTACAAACACTAGAGCATAGTTACTGTTGGGGATTTAGAGCTAAGCTAATCACTTCATAATCTTCAGATGTTTGCTGTCTTCCTTGTAGAAAGAAATGATTCGGAAAACCAGAAAAAAAAAAAATATTTGAATTGACTGATTGGCTAATGATTTGGAGGAAGGTCTCTAAATGTCACACAGGAGTCTGTGATTAATTATTAGCTTCACTTCCCAGATAGCTGTAAAGCTGGATGTTTGTAATTAGCTCAGCAATGAGTCTGGAAAATCCGAAGAATTTTCAGAAGTCCACACTGGAATAAATCAAGCCCTTTCTGGCTGTAGTAAACATTTTCCAGAATATTTTCTGTATAAACCAGCACTAGCATGCTTTTCATCAAAATTAACAAAAAAGAAAAAAAAAAAGAGAAAAAAAAAGAAAAAAAAAAGAAAAAAAAAAAAAGAAAGAAGGAGCTGAAAAGGAATATTGTGGTTCATGGACAAAAGGGAGAATCAGTGAAGGTCAGCTCCACAGAGGTAGGAAATGTCAGGGAGAATGGCTGAGGGTGGCAGTAGTTGTCACAGAAAACCTGAGTGAGGGGGAATAGAAGGCTGATTATGAAGGAAAGCATCTGTGGATGTGCATACTCACATTTAGTCAACGTCACTGAAAATAGCTTTTGAAGCAGGTGAGACATTTATGGAAGATGGATGCCTTCGAAGACACACACTATCAATTTTGCCTTTGGGAAATGTACACTCTGGGAAAGAGCTCCATGCATATCCTTTATCAAGCGCACAGCCAGAAGTGCTGTCTCCTCATTCCTAGGATGTCTTCTTCAATTAGGTTACTTTTCCTTCTTACAGTAATTTTCTCCCTGAGTCTTTAATTTTGCATCAATGTGATTATCATACCTTCTGGTAAACAGAATAGGTCATTAGACTGCTCAGTTTTAGGAATAAAGTAGATAACCACATAAGGAGAAAAGATTTCTACCACATAAGGAGAAAAAATCTTCAGGAATCAAATTTCCTCATAATTCTCTTTCATTCTGCTCTTTGCATCACCATCCCTGGTTGCAAGTCAGCTCTTCCCAGTATCCCACAGCACAGCACAGCAGGAAAATTTCAACCAGTGCAGAAAAGGCAGAGAGCGCAAAATGGAAAGAAAGGAAAATCCTTACTCCTTGGATGAGGGTCTTATTTGTCGGTGACAGCAACAGAAAGTGTATAATGAAGGCCTGCACATTGCCTGTTTCAGGCATGTGCTGGAGACACTTTCTGTGACCCCACACTGCACCACTGACTGCAGGGGAGACTCAAGACCGTTCTGTTGCACCTAAGTGACAACCACAGCAAAATACTCTGCCCCTGTGCTGCCTCTGATATGACCGATGCTGATGGATGTAGGCAGAAAGATGACAAGTGTGTTTGCTTGACAGAAAATATTTGTGTTCCATAGAGATTTTCATCTTGAAAGAAGAAGTAAACAGCAAGAAGCCTCCCAAGCCCAGATGGCTGAGTCCATAGGTTACCACAGACCAACCCTCCTCTCCTTTCCTACAGCCAAGGATACTTATTCTGGCACTGATGCTTGCAAATCCCCTCCCTCTAGCTCATGGTGAGACCCTCATATTTGCTAGGCAGGGAAGATTGGCACACATGTATGTGATGGAGGCTGAAAGGAGGACTTAATCCTTTCAACCTGATGCCAGATGTCAATTACATAACTTTGAAAAACTCTTATCTGGGAGGCCCTTCAACAAGGTAGTTCTTCTTTTTCTTTAGTGATTACTTTGCTTTTTTTCCATTTGGTGACTGAATCAGCTAAAAGTTTTGGGGTTTTTTTTCAGTTCTTCCTCACTGGAGGAAACACATCAGCAGCAGCCCTGCCAGGCCTCCTGTGAGCCTTGGTGGGATGTGGGCTTCCAGTTCAAGTGAGGGAGTTTTCTCAAAGGCAGGATCTGCGACATTGCAATATCATCCTGAGATCTGCAGAGCTGCTAAGCAGATTTTGGTGGTCTTGGTGGAAGGGTTGATTGTTCTTTTCTTAGAAGGCTGAGATAAACAGAAGATTGAAAAATAGCCCAATTTAGGTTGAAGATACAAAACATAAAATTCCCTGGCGCCTCTCAGACCTATTATATGATAAACCATCCTCACAGAAACATCTTGTTCCACAATAATGGAACTAATGAATCCAGATTTCTTACACATTTTTTTCCTGTGGGCAGAATAACTTGTGTGGTCTAAGAAGATGCATGATTTTTGGGTGGCTGGAGAATGTGTGAGGTCTATCTCTATGTGGTTTTTCCGATTTCTCATAAGGTGTATTCACACTGTTCTTTCCCCGGATAGGGGCAACTAATTGGAGACATCCCTCTTTATCCAACTGCTTATTGTTACAGATTTCTGAGGACATATCTTTGTTGGCCAGTAGATTCAAAAGTTACTAGGAGAGGACACAGCCTTTCCTTCTTTCCACAGGAAACTGGCCTAAGTTCTCCTTCTGCTACCTACACTGTGCTGTCTATCATGGTCCTCCCATCTTTTTTTTTTTTTTTTTTTTTTTTTTTTTTTTTCAGGGGCAGATATATCCCTTGGTTTGTATGGAAGCAAACTCATTCCTAGTTTACATCATCATTTTTGGTTAACCTGCCCTGCCCTGTTATTCTCACCTTCTTCCTTGTCTCTTACCTTAACTCAGCAAGGAAATAAATTCATAAATGATTCACTTGTCACTAAGGACAGACAGTTTTAGTCATGTTTTGTCTATATTGTCATGATACCAGCCAGAAATTTTTCTCCTCTATAGATAAGAAGGAAGCGACTTGCAAATATCTCTGTGGTCATTCTTCAGAAACTGGAATTGGATATGCTTCTTAATGAAATAAAAATGCATCCACTTAAAATTTAATGCTGATTCACAACATGGGATTTGATATGTGTTAGAAAAGAATACATGTGCTCTCATTTTCATGCATGCTTTTGCCTAGCAGCATAGTCAGGTGAGAAGTTATTTTACAGAAAGAACTGGATATACCAGAATTCAGACTTTATGAAACCTGTATCCAAACATTGCTTCAAGTTCTCCTTTGAGAAATAATTTTCAATAATCCACCAAGTACTGTCAACTCCTCATACTAGATGCTCACAGAAATAGTTATAATGCTGATATGTTTCCTCTTTATGACCTCTGAGCTGACTGCAGCAGTAGTATGCAAGCCATTTGTGGTTTTATTATCATTAATTTTCACTTCAGTGCTAAATAATGCTCTCTAAGGTGGTTATTTCACATTTCCCGATTTTGGGGAATGCCATATTTGCAGAAATACTGGCATGCTCTCAATCAGAGTTAGCTGGTTGTCCGAATTTGCAGTCTTTAGAAAATATCAATGTTCTATTTCTGTTCTCCTTTGGAAAAAAACAAATCAACATTTCGGAAAGGTAGTTACGACATGTTTTCAATTCAAACAATATTGTAGTCTTTCCTTTAGAGTTGCTTAGATGCCAAACAAAGTAGTGTCTGTCACAGTGAGTGAGGCAATATCCAGAGTGAAACCTATACAGAGTCCCTCTAATTGGAGGGAAAATTCCCTCCAGATAAAGATATTCAAAAAGAATGCTTTGGCTTTGATGATAAGCTAATTCACTCAGAAAATATGCAGCTCATTTGTTCTGTTCCTGAGACTGCTCCAGAAATGTCCCTCTGTTCCATGTCCCAGGGCTTGGTTCCCCTTCTCTATGATAAAGCTGATATATTATATATATATTTTTCCTAATAATGAAAAAATCGAAATGAAATAGAAGTCAGAAAAGAAAATTACTTGAGGGATGATTGCCCTGCCTAAGATTGCTTGGCTTTTCCTGATCCTGCAGTCCACCTCTAGGTGGGGTAGGCGAGTTTCCACAGAGAGGAAGCCCCTCTCCTGCATTCATTGGAGTTTCCAAAACTTTCACGCCAGAGAGCAAGCAGGAAAAGCAAAGTTCTTGGGAAGTCCTCGGAGACTGCTAAGGGAGCGCGGGACTGACAGATGGTTTTTCTCCTGTGTTTGAGCGCACTGGGGTAGAGCTGGGGACATTCATGACAAGGGCTGCAAGAAGAGGACACCACCGCTGTCTCTGCCTGATCCTTGGCACCTGTGAAAGCTGGCAAAGCACTTGCCCCGAGCCCTGTCCTTACAGGCGGACCTCTTCCCTGGATTTCAGTGGTGGCGAGTCCTTCTGCACAAGGTAGGCACGTGGGGAGGACACTTGCTGTCCTTTCCAAAGGCTGGATTGGGTCTGACGCGGGAGCAGCTCTGTCACCGGGCAGTCTCTGAAGGTTCTTACTGGCAATCTTGAATTTTCTAGGCTTTGTTTCAACAAGAGCTACCGTTCAGTGAGCTTCTTTGCTCCTGGCATTAAAACTAAAGAACTGCTTTTGTTGTTGTTGTTGTTGTTTTTCCTGTAAAGACAAGAAAGTATAGAATTCATAGTGGTATCTTTGATTAAAAGCTAATGTTTCCTCACGTTGAATGTGTTTTAAGCATATTTATTATGAAAAGTACTGATGTCCTCATCAGTTCACAAGTTTTAGTAGAAATGTTTGGCCCAGCAGATGCTTTCATTTGAGTGGAAGTATGTGTTTCATGGAGGGTTTTCTGTTTTAATTTTTGTTTTATTGTTGCACATAGTTTACCTGTGCATTTTATACTGTTACTATAGATATGAAATAAAGACAGATACTGTAAGATGTCGCGGCGTCCATAGTGCTGAGGCTAACTTGTATGCATGTGAATACATGTTTGCGGCATGCTGCTTTTTATCTTCCACACTGCTGCAATCCAGCTGTGAAAGAGCACGGTAGGACGGAGATCTAGAGGAAAGGCGGCTGCAAGTTGCACCCTGGGGTGTCCCGGTCACAGTAGCATCATGCACCCACTCCAAGCAGCGTGGCATGCCCTGGCACATGTATCCGCGGTAGTTTTGAATTGCCCATCTCTGCTCCCTCTGTGGAAACAGAGAGCTCAGCCAGGTCTGCTAAACTTATTCCTAGAGCAAAGCGGTCTGTGCAAGCCTTGAGGGACTACAGAAAGACTGTCACTGATGCTGAGCTGGGTATTTTCAACTGCATGGTGTTGATATAAGAGATCAGAAAAAAAGAAAAAAAAGCATCTAGGAGATGAACGTGTTTTCATTTTTGCAGCCCCTGACTCTTCAGGCTTTATAAGCAGTGACACTGGGTTGCACTTCAGTTCTGTGTCTCACCGGATAAGGATGAGATCCTCATCTAGTAACAGCACCAAGGATGCTAGTGATCCTTGCTGTGATGCAGCTACAAGAAAGAGTCCCCCAGCTGCTATTCCCTGGAATGGATAGGCCTATGGCGGCTATTGCTGCTTCCCTATATAAGAGGAGGAAGCTAATACTGTACACTGCAGTTTTGAAGGAAATGTTTTGGACAAATGAAGGAAATGTTTCCCATCTCTAGAAGGAAAATCAGGGTAGATTACAAATTTTAAAAGGATTTTTTTTTCAAATTTCCTTTTTGCTCAAAGTAGCCTAAGACTCCATGACTATGAGCTGGATTATTATTCAATTCTTTTTCTTTTCTGTCACAAATGTCTAAGGCATAGAAAGTCAAAAGAAACCTAACTTTATGCTTCCTCTATTGAAAAGCAAGAACCAAAAAAAAATAATTTTGAAACTAAATGAAATGAAAATGAGAACATGAAGGAGATATGCTATTTTCATCAGCAGTCAATTTGGCTATGCACTGCTCAGTCAGAACAGTTTTGTCCTCAGGTAAGATACTGTAACTCCAGCTTCCCTGAAGGTGTCTGACAGGGGTTAAGCTGTTGTCAAAACTTAGCCTAGTTATTTTTATTTGCAAGGTACAAAAACATTGTGCTTCTGTTCATGATAATATAGTCTGAGATCAATAAAGAATTCAGATGAGAATGTGCCCAGAAAAAAAGGCAGCATGCTTTTGGGGAGTAAATAGCTTTTACAGAAAACTGTTTCCATAAATGGATAATTTTCATCTATTACACAGAGACACAAACATATGATGCTTTAGTTTTTCCCATGTGAGCATGAGGTGTTCGTTTTCAAGAGACTGTATTGAATTGTGTGCAGTGGAAATCATCCCACTGAAAATGCAGGACTGATTGTGTGATTGTGCCATAGACGTGTTTAGAATTCCTCTGAAAATGGCTTTATGTGAAACACGGCACTTTACAAGCAAGGGTGACAATTCTTAGAGGCCTGGAATATTTAGACAGTCTCTACTTGAACCTATAGAGCCTTGTTAGTCTAATGGTTCAAGTCTCAGTTTTCAAAAAATAGCAGCACAAGTTTTTGAAGATAAGATTAATATTAAGATAATGTTTTTCTCATGCTGTCATCAGTGGAGGAATTCCCCTCTAATATCCTCAATAAAATTGTTTCCTTTAACTGTGCTAAGATGGAACTGTGCTTCAGATCGTATCTATGCTATTGCTTCTCTCTGCTAAAAGATAGATAAATTGCAACATTAGCTACTGCCTATAGCTGCATAAACCAAGAGGTCTCATCATGACCACACCCAGCATGAGTCAATCACAAGGAGTTGATGAAGATCAGCCCCTTGATCCATTAGCGTCATAGACATCCCACTTCTCCCTCTGGGTCTTTCTCCAAACTCACCTTTGCTGCTTTCTGGTGCCCGCCTCACTCTCAAAGCCCGGTATTCCTGAGCTTAGTATTTTCCTGAGGTCTCTGAAAGATAGAGGTCCCTTTTGATCCAACAGCTCCTGGAGCAGGAGATCTTGGCGCTTGGTCTCCACTTCGCTCTTGGCAAAGAAAACCAAGAATGTCAGTTAAGCATAACAAAATTATAACCTGAAGGAAGCCACTTCCTTCCTAATAGGTAGAAGTGAGTAGTTAGAGCAGAAACAGAGAAGCTTTCTTGCCATTTGTATTTCAAGGAGATAAGTTTCTGTTAAAGGCTTAAATGTTACTGAAAAAGGAACTGTGACATTTATGACTGTCCAGTTTTTGCAGGTGTTACTGACCTAGGCTGACAGTCGCAGGACAGGCAAAATATTTGGCTACACTCTTCCTGGGAAGTGATGAACCCATCTTAATACGGTAGAAAATTAGACCATCCAAATACTATTTGAGGTGCATCCAACTTATTTTTTTGTCTAATTTCTCATGCAATAATGTATCTAATTCTATAAAAAAAAAAAAAAAAAAAAAAAAAACAGATTATGAGCCCCTTTAGTCTAGTCAATGGCAGCAAGGCTCCTACAAGAGAGGTGTGCCTAACTCTTGCTGGTTCTGTGGCAATGTTATTGATCAAACACTGCTTCCCAAAGCATGTTGACTTGGACACTTGATGTGGCTTAGTGGCTTAGACCTTTCAGTTTCTTCCCATCAAGGAAATAAGAATGAGAGTAGATGGGACATTATTTTCAAATTTAAAGGGATCCATTAGAAGCAAAAATAGAGATGACAAGCAAAGACTATTTTAAAGCATTACCTGCAAAATTAAAGCTTTGTCAATGGATTTTCAAATCTCTGCGTCAGGGCAACATCTTGCTGAACTGATGCTTGTGATTGCTTGGTTTGAACTGTCAAGAGTGGTATTCTATGAAGATAATCCATAATGCTTAAACTCTGAGTCATCCACCATGAATCTAGCAACAGGTTTTATATTACCACATTACCATAATGTCTGACCATCTGCACTGTAAAATCAATAGCAAAGTCCCCAGTGGATTTCATAGTGTTTCTGGCATTTATTTTTTTTCAAACTGCAGAGCAGAGATTTTTGGGGGGATTTCATGCTTTTAATTCTGCTCATTTCCTTTCTTTTTTTGGGGGGGGGCTTCTCCTTTAAAGAAGAGAATGGCTTCTCTGGTTTTCAAGGGGTTGATGTTATCCCACTCCCTGCCTCACAAGACACCTTTGGTAGTATCTGAGGTGGCCCTTGCCTGGCCTGCTGCATACACGAGGTTAGGAGGATCTTGATGAACCTCCTCTCCAGGTGCCTGGCCAGCTAGTCTGAATCTAGGTGTGTGTGGAGTGAACTGTGTTTTGGGGATGTAGTAAGGGAATGGTCCATGGGCACTGGGGACATGGGATGGATCAATAAACGTTTATAGTATTTGACTTGACTAGGTTATGACATCCTGAAATGTTGATAGATATGAGATCCCTTTGATCTTAAAGACCAAAATCAAACTCAGTGCAAGCCAGCAGGATCCAATTCTTCCAAACCAATCTTCAGTGAAAAGTTTAATTCACTAAGAGAACGTATCGTATAAAGATATATGTCCAGTGTCTCTCTGGTGAGCAAAACCTGATGATCCACATCCTCTGAACATTATGATGTTGAGCCTTTGAATCATTAGGGCTTTACGAGTAGGACATGATACTTCAAAACTTAACTGAATCTAAGTTCAGGCCAGCTCTTTGCTAAGAAGGAAATCTGGAAAGATTCCCTTTTTTCCCCACCTGCCCTGGAGTTTGTATTGTATATGAAGTTCTATTTATTCTGTGTTCAGCAGGACCTGGCCAATATATTGGCCAGGAACCAAAGCAAAAACATACAGCCAAGTACTGAGCAAGCTTTAAATTCTGCCAGTGTAGTCACCTCTTCCTTCTGATATATCACAAAGAAAAGCTACTGAATGTCAGTTAAGCACAACAAAATTATAACCTGATTAAATATCAGGGTTTTCCTTCTAATTGTAAGTAAGAAGCATTAATAATTCAGGATTACATATTCAGAGCAGCCCAGACTGGATGAATTTATTTCTGTGACATGCCCTATTTTTCTCTCTTGACTGTGTATGTAATCCACCACTTGGAAAAGCACGAGGAGGTGGAAGAGATGTGATTATTAATACTTGATAAATTGGAGTTTTACAGAAATTGCCTCCTGTCACCGTAAAGAAGGATATGAAAAGGCTTCTAGATCACACATCTTGGTGTAGAAAAACATACAAAAATATGATGAACAGAATAGATCGAAGGATGGAAACGTCAGAATCTGTTAAACTGCCTGTATAGTGCCTGGGTAGGAGCTATGAAACAGACTGCATCTTCAAACATGGAACCTAACGTTACTGTTTATATTAATCACCACCTTAAAGTAAAATATTTGCTCATTTTGGAATCAATGAAAGACTTTAAAGACTTTCTAAGTACGTCAGAGGAAGAAATTTAGTCAGTACTGAGCACTTAAAAAAAAAAAAAGGAAAAAGAAAAAGAAGAAAAATCATACCAATCAACCAAAAAAAAAGAGAAAAAAAGGAAAGTTTGGGGATGTATTCTCTTCTTGTAACCTGAGATTTTGCCATTTATTGGTGGGTAGCTGGTGTCAATGAGTTAGACACATTTTTGTATTTCCAAAAATAGGAGCGGGTGATGCGGGGCTGCCCTGCCGAGCGAGGCAGCACCACGTTCAGCTGGCTGCCCGGTTCCTTCCTGAGTGTCTCCCACCTGCGCCGCGGCCGTGGCTGAACGGACTGTGAACTCGCCTCCGAGCGGCGGGAGGTCATGGGCTAGTGAATTCGCGTGAACCGAGGTCTGCGTGAACTCGGGCGGGTCGAGACAGGGCCCGTGAAGCGTTCAGTTGTGCCGGCTGCAGCGGGGCAGTAATTTCCAAGAGAGGGGCAAGGCACACAGCTGAGGGCACTCACTATTTCAGCTGTCACCATTTGATCCACCACCAAATGGGAGTGTCAGCACCCTCCGCGAGAGACAGAACCAAGAAGAGAAGAACAGAACCAAGTATCTGAGCTTTGTGGGGTGCACATTTATTTCATTATACTCAAATATTTCCTCATGATTGGCCTCATCTCTTTAAATTTTCCATATAGAAAAAAAAAATGTGCTAGCAAATTGCCAGTTGGAGGGGTATATTTTTCTGTGCATATGTAGATCCAGCTTATTTCTTTGGACCATAAAATACAAAGGGAAAAACCATTGTTCTTTCCTTGCTCTTGGTTTTCAAAAATCAATAGTTCTCATAAGCAGACCAAAACAGATAACAGATGGCATTGGCTAGCAACAAGGAAACCTAGATGCAAATCCACTATGGTGTATGAAGAGTTTCTCTGATGTGGCAGGGTTGTGTTTTCTATCATGGTTTCTAACTGGTTGTGAGAAAACCCTGCACTAGCGGTTTGCGGTATTTAATTGAATGCGAAAGGTGCAAACAGTTCAGCTGGTGACCGAATGACAACATTGGTAATAAATAAACTAATAAATATGCAGAGGCTTTCTCCACTTCCCAGTTAAGCCATTAGGAGACTTTATAATAACCTCAGTGGCTATTTGAATGGGATACATATGCCCATATATGATTTCTATCCAAAGTCCAGAGGTCCACATGCTATGCTGAGAGAAAAAAAAAAGTTTTGTCCACAAATGCTTTCCTGGCCCATGAAGGCAGGCAGAGCTTTTCACAGAAACCCAAGACTGCCAAGCTGCTGGCTCCAGCCAGCCAGCTGGTTGTGCCGTGCTCCAGGTGGACATTGCTGCATTGGCCTTGGGAACAGGCAGGAGCCCAAGGGAACTCTGTCCCTAGCACAGTGTTTCCTTATGGCACAGTGGAGCCAGGCTGGGCCTGGTGGATCCCCCTGTCCTCCTTCCTACTCTTCATCTACAGCTGAGGTGAGCCTGGGGGCTGTCATCTAGTGATCCTTGCATTGAATTAAGAGCCACTGTGCAATTAACTGCATTTTTTTTCCTGCAGTTTTGCAACATGAGGTACTCAGACCTTGTATAAAATTGCTTTTAATTTACCTTAAGTCAAAGTCGAACTAAACTGAGATCTCTCTTGTGTGAATACCTCTGAATCAGGGGTTGCCCAAAGTATACTTTGAAGAGGTACAAAAGCTGCCCCTGGGGATACAGCATGTGGGTCAAGGCACATCAACATGTTGATGAGACATTTGGTTGCAGTTTGATGACTGTATAGATTTTCCACTCACCCTTGCCCCCCTGTGTAGCTTCTACCAAGACAGCTTTAAAATTCTATGCTTCTGAGCAGTTAAAAACAGCACCGAGTAAAAGAAACTAAAATCCCACTAGTTTTTCTTTTCCTCAAGGGTGCATGTCTCCCTGTTGTAAATGGATATCAGATCCAGCCCCAGGAAGCTCAACAACTGTGGGGTCTGAGCAGCAGAAAAACAAAGGTGTGATGTATCAGGCTCAGGCTGGTGAGACTGCAATTGAGTACTTTCCTCCTGCAGAAATGGGTGCTTGCCAAAAGTCCCGTGTGAGGAAGGGCATTTGCTGCTTGTGTTATGGAGCCCTAAGATTATAAATATATGGACAGACCAACAGACAGACAAAAGCACCCAGAATGACACAGTGATTTCTAATATTTACTCTTTTGCCTCTTCCTTCAGTGCCTGTACAGACAGATCCATAGCAATGGTTGCAGCCTTGCCTTGCTGGTAGAAGGATGTGGTTAAGCTCTCACTGTCTTTTCTATAGAATGAGTTTTTTGATGGGGTGCCAATGAAAGGCTAGCAGAAATCTGAGCGAGCTCGCATAGCTTGCTCACTTCTTGATGCACCACTCAACAACAACGTGCCTGCCCAGCGCCATGGCTGGCAAAATACTTCACTCTACTCCTCCTGCACAACACTAAGCCTATGCCTACAGAGAGGATTGTTTGTCCTCATAATTTAAGGAATGTATAAAAATGTTTTTTTCTTTGAATTGCTTCGTAATTTTCCTTCTGCACTCAAGTCAATTCGTCACTGAGCTCAATGAGATTTGCCCACGCAGGGAGCAAAGGCCCTGTCCCCTTGGGAGTATCTAAGTCTTTTTCTAGTAATTTGTCTGCTAAGATGACAGATTTCCTTATTATAGCACTGAAAACAGGAACCTTACTGTCTTCTAACAGAAATGACTTTACATATTTTATGAAGCTGAGCCAAAGGCACTACTCTTGTTAGCTGGAGTTGGTGGCTGTTTAGTTGATCTGGACATGAGAATTATCTACTTCCCCTTCCTCTTTTTTTGTTTCTGTTAATGAAGGCTTTATACCTGCCTAAAATACATAACTATATTTTTCCCTTCAGGTTATGTTATCGGAAGCTTTGACTTGGGGGTGGGAGTAAAAAAGTTCACTTACGAAGTAAGATTAAAGCAGTTAAAGGCAAAGGCTCATATTTAATTTTCCCTTGTAGATGCAATTTTTCATGCAGTGACAGCATCAAACCTTTTCAAGTTTTATAGCTATTTCACATTTGGCAGAAACAACAGGAAACCATCTGTAGCAAAGCAGGATTGTTGTAAGCATACTATTCAGTAATGAAAAAAAGATTAAAAGAAAACACTGTTATCTGTACGTGATAGCTTTGAAGGCGTAAGGAGCAGGATGCTTGCATTTGCCCATCTAGCTACTAGTATCATAAAAATGTTCTAGAAGAACATTAGTCTCCAAAAGTTGTTTGTTTCAGCAGAATGAACAAGTCCAGTAGGAAATTTGAAATACATTCTGACTTCTGGTTTCTTTCTGAGATTTCCATGATGAACATAGACATGCATGCACAGAGGAGACCTGTGTATTTGTTCTTTATTTGCTGTGTTTTATATGCTGAAAGGAGAGTCAAGACTGAAAGAATGCTTCTTTGCTAGTTGTGGGTGAAAAATACTGTAGCATTCTTTTCGGTGAAAGTTTGTTGAGTTGATTGTATCCAGACCCGAGGGTACAGTTTATTTAGAGGTGCTAATGATAGCTAATACCTTTGAAGACCATGGTCGGTCCTGTAAAGTTGTTATATTTAAAGTGTTCACAAACTTCTTGCCATGGCAAGGTCAGCCATGATTCATTCAGCAAACGTCTGTTCAACAAAGTGAAAGAACTTTTTTTTTTCACATGCACTCTAAAAATCTAGCTTGGGTCCTTTTCTCAAAAATATGCTAAAATTTTGCCTACTGGATGATAAACAATCAATCTTTTTGTAATTTCGCTATCATTGGCAGTGTTTAACCTGTTAATAATCAGATCTGGTTTTAGGATAGCATTTTGCTGTGCAGAAGTCAAAG
>JAVCKT010020044.1:11497-38855 GCA_032273925.1 Rhynchotus rufescens | reverse complement strand
GGAACTAAATAGAGTAATGGTTTTACTTATTTACTTTACAAACTTTACACACACTTTACACACACTTTACACACACTTTACACACACACACACACACACACACACTTACAAAGCCATTTTCTATTCGTGTTCATTATTTCTTTCCTTATGCATCCAAGGCATATCCTGCTGTCTCCTTTAGTTGCTACATCATACTAGGAACTCGTGTACAGTTGCTTAACTAAAACTGTAGTTATTCCTTTGTCAGTGCACCTGAGATTCAAAGCACATGGCCTCATCTAGACTAACTTTAATGAAGTTAGTTGGTAAAAACTGTGGAAGTGCACAGAGTTTCAGTTAATTGCTTTTGCTTGTAGAAAACAGGCTGAAGTATCCATCACATCCTAATGATCCTCATTTGGCAGGGAGACTCTTCCCCATATTTCTTGTGGCAGGTTGTCTATGTTTCTGGTGGTGACATTCTACTTCTGAGCCTGTTGAAAGGCACTTCACAGAGATGGAGATAAAAAATGGAGCTAGAACAGAATCAAATTCCTGTTACTCTGAAATTTTCCCCTAAAGCCCCCCAAGTCAGTGTAGACTTTGGTATTTTGTATTTATTCTCAGTTAACTAGATATCTCCAGCATGAAAATCCTGTGAGATCCAAAGCTGCTTAGAGCCTGTATGAGGCTCCTCATTCATTTCAGACCTAGTGGAGCTGTGCTATCAAATGTATGGAAATACAGAAACTCCTCAACCTGCTTCTCTTGTTTGGAGGGATTTGCACATTCTTTCCATGGATCCCAAGTTCTCTGCTGCAAGGTCCAACAGTAGGAAATGTTGCTTGCCCATCTATTCAGTGTCAAAGCAGAAGGCTCAAACAGAATCTGTGTTCTGCTTAAAATATATTTAGAATACATTTCTAATTACTCATAATTACAAGGAGTAATTACGATCAGTATTCACAGTGTTCTTCAAAAGTTTTGCAAAATATGAAAATAATCCTAATGGATTTGTAAGATAAACAACACTTGAGAAGACCTGTGCTATTAGCCACAGCTTTTAAATTGTGTTAGTTTAGCTCATCGTTACTGGGAGTATGATTGTCGATACTTTACAAAACTTCATGTTTTTGTATGCTTTTCAAATATTTACTTTTTAATCAGATGTAAAGTAAAACAGTTATTCAAATGTTTTAAAAAACTGATGAGGCTGGCTAAGTTATGCTGTTGAACAGATTCTGAATGCAGTCCCCCAGAAGCCGCCTCTTGAAATGACATTTTCCAGTGCAGTATTTTTCAATAGATAAATTTATAGCTGAGTATTCATATGCATTGTTCTTTGGGGGAAAAAGAAGTCTTAAATTTCTAGCCATCATTTTTACTGCCAAACAACTGCAGGAAAGCAAGCTTTATTTTAGGCTGCTTTGCCACTGTTCCTGCTACTGAATATCTTATGAAATGTAATAAACTATATCTAAAGTATATTATACTCTTCTTGCTTACCAAAGGCAGTACTGAACTACAATTCTGACAAGGAAAAAATATTTATTTAAAAAATGCTGTTTCTAATATGATATGTCTAAAATATAGTCTCTGTCACTAATACACTGTCTCATCTGTAATGTTATATAATTGTTAGGACAAATATTGTGCTCTATGCATGGCCAAAATGTAAATATTCTACCAGACTTGAAAATGTAATAGCAGTAGGGAAAAAGCACATGACATATAAAGTCTTTTTTGTTTTGTTTTGTTTTTTAGGTTTCGAGTACCAAATTTTGAAATGGTTTTTGAATTAATACGTATGTCCTGTAAAAATGTAAAAACATTATTCCCACTTTTATATCACTGAACGGTTTAATAGGCTCATGTAGTTAGAGTTGGTTGGGCTTTCACTGCAAATAATATGGAGCAGCTTTTGCTTTCAGCTCAGTAGGGACAGCTTGGGATAATTCATCCAAGGATAATAAGCCAGATTCCCAGCCTGTGTAAGTTGTATGGTTCTCCTGATTTCAACTGTGCCATGCCAGATACATATTAACTGAGTATTTGGCTCGGTGCTTGAAGTCAACAGATTACACCAGCAGAACTGAGAACAGAGCTGGGGTGAAGAAATTAGGCCACAAATACAGAAATTAGTAATTTTGCATCATTGTTGGTGGGAGGGGAGACCTAGAAACAAACATTTGCAATGGATGAAGGCCTCTCTAGATCTCTAAGCGAGGAGTCGTGCGTAACAGGAAAACGCAGGACATGTCATGGTGAGCGTGTGGGAGCTACCGCAGTAACTGCCGCTGAGGCAGGTCATGGCGGAGGCTGTAGGCCGCAGTGCTCCCCTTCTGCAGCCCGGACAGTCCCTTTCAGCCCCTCTCCGCGTAGGTGGGGAGTGCATTGGTGACCATGGCTAGAAAGAGTCTAGGAGCAGGGCTGAGCAAAAGCAGGTGGCCTCTGGGAGACGAAGCTCTGGGAGGCCCGAGCCTGAGGCCAGTGGAGCTGCTCTGTGGACAGTGATGTCCTCCAGCAGGGATGAGCACAAACCCTGGCGGTGGGTGGCTAAATGATCAAACCTGATGGGGATGTGAAACTGCAGCTTTTCTCTCCTCTGATTGCATAAATTTTGCACCGGTGTGACTCTAGTGACATAAATACAGTTACTCCTGATTTAAACATCTGATTTAAAGTGAGGAAACATTTATTCACCACAAACTGCTAATTTCCGACATTGATAGTATATATGACTTTCAAAGAGGTTCCAATTTTTATCTTTTCTTTTTTTTTTTTTTTCTTTTTTTTTTTTTTGATTGGCTTGAGTAAGATCAAATTAAATTAAAATAAAAGGGGGAGGAGGGAGGATCTTCCAGCTTCCTGGTCTACACCTAGAACGGCAGACCATGCTAAGACCATGGGGATTAGGAAAGTCAACTCGATGGTCATCTGGAAATATAACAAACATCAAAGAAACCTTCTTATATAATTATATATAATTAAACCGTTGAAAGCAAATCTAACATTAAAGTCTAGCAAAGCATCAGAATTGTTTTAAGAAATCTAATTAACCTTTCTTTTTCAAGATTGTAAAACTGTTTAGCTATTAATATGAAAAACAACTAGATTGAGGATTGCTGATATTAGATGGTACACATGGAGCAGTGAATTTTCTCTACTGTTTACTGGTTTAGAGAAGCTGTATGTACACTCTTTTATTCACAGAGCAGTAATTAACACTTTCCTCCATGTTTTATTTAATTAGAAGTGTTTAGGCTGCTCTTTTACTAACATTTAGAAATTCTAACCAATCAGACACTTGGAGGAAGCTCCTCAGCTGTCATAAATCTTTGTGGTGGCAGAGCCATGATCAAAAGCAAGGCACGCTGAGCCCTGTATGCAGGTGGGCTTCACCACGCAGTGCTGCCCTTGCCGTCAGCTGCTGAACTCTCACTTCAGTTCTCACTTCATGAGCACTGGAAGTGGCCGTTTAGCAAGTTTGTTCTTTTATTTTGAGTAATTATGAGCTAAATATAGCTAGCAAAAATAATGCCATTGCAATATTGGCATTGCGATGTACCAATATTACAATAATCAATACTATGTAAAGGAGATGGAAGCTATAATGCCACTGAAATAGCTAATCTTTTTTCTATTGAGTTCTGGGTTTATTATATAAATATACCATATTTGTTATATTTGAAGAAAGTAAATTGTACTTAAAGGAAGATCTCCCAAAAAGTTTAAATATAACTAGCTATTTCTAATAACCCAAATATCACAGTAATTTACCATCAATATAGGCCATAGTATCTTTGTGCTGTGCAATTGTTCTTTTCATTTTATCAATGACTGTTATTTGATTTGTTGATTTTCAGGATTTATTTTACCAGAAATATATTCCTTTTCATATTAACATTGTTTTTTCCAGCCTCATATTTTCCTAAATGCATGAAATGTAGTATGTACTCACTGCAGATGGCTAAAATTTTTCATAACAGGCTAAAATTTGTGTTTTATAACAGGCTAAAATTACTGGTGGGTGAATTCTTGGATGCTTAAATTGAAAGTGTGTATATGGAAAAGGTGATACACACTATCTTAAGCTGAATGGCTTGCCCTTTGAGTAAAAAATGAGAAACTTAAAGCCTTAAATTCATTGTTCACTATAGTTATAATTTTTGAAGTAACAAACTATTCGAATTATTTGAGAACTATCTTCTTATGATGAGATTTTTCAGTGGTTTGGGGCATTAATGTGCAAGGGTTCTCATTATGAAAACTGAACAATTCTGGCTTAACAGATACTATTGAGCACAATTTAGTGCAACTCATTTTATTTGCTCCTGGTTTGCAATGGATCAAAATGAGTTTACAATCACAAAGCTTTGCGATCACGTAAAAATGTATTTACATATAAGAAAAGGTCCAGGCAGTTGAAGTGTACTTCAACTCCAGCAAGTGCTTGTGGAGGCTGCACAACGTCAGAAAGAGAGATCCTAAGCAGTCAGACTGGTGTATTTTTACCCCTCCAACCCCTCTCTCATTTTTTTTCAGTCTTTTTGCACAGTCTGTCTCCTTCCATATTGTTTTTCTTTTATTATTTTACCTTTCCCATTTTCCCCTGAGATATCTTTGCACTCTCTCCTGTGCTCCTCAGTCAAAATCATGGAGGAGCTGAGGGATACAGACATGTGAATTGCAGGACACTGGTCCTGATCAATAAATTTTAAATCTCTCCTCCTGCTTATTAGCTGAGACTTAGTCCTGAGACCCCCTCACTGTGTAGGACTTGGGAAACTTGCTTCATTCCTGTGCCCTTATTATTGTACCCCTTATAAAGGGCCAAACTATCACTTGTGGAAAACTGCCTTTACTCAGGCAAAAAATATTTTATTGACTGTATCAGGCAGAGAAACGACTGGTTTTTATGAAACACAAATTTCTGGTGCTGTCGAGTGTTGAGGGACTGATTGGAGTTCCGCCCAGTTCTGCCCAGGGTAAGAGGCAGTTTTTCCACATTTGATTAGGAAATTTGATCCACTGACAGGAGTGGGATATTTACCTCAGTAGTGAGTGTGGGATCTGTCATGCTGTCTGGCTTAAAGTTTTCCAGCATACTCTAGAACTGAAATTATCAGGTTCAAATTGCTTTATATTGGCATACAAGCCATTAAGGAGAACTCAGAATGGGAACATGTTAGAAAATGAGCTTAGAATTCCTATCACAAATGACCGTATTTTTAAAATATTTACTCCTAAAAGTCTTACAAGAAGACCTTCTGATTAATGAATGCTAATAACTGAGCTTACAAAGAACTGCAGCAAATCCCGTACAATTTTTGCACTTTGGAAACGATACCGTTTTGTTTCATGTCACGTAAATTTTGTTAAATAGAGAACACACTGCTTCCCTGGTGCTTTCGTTTCCCCCCTGGATTGTAGCAATGGAGCACTTGCATGTTGTGTTTGATGCCTTGCATGACGAAGACATGCAATGGCAAGTTCCAGTCTGCATGCTGCTTAATGAATGTTTTCCTTTTCTCTCCTTCCCTGTTATGTGCTTACAGAAGACAACTATGTGGAAGGTGGGTGCTTTCTACATTATTTTCGTAAGCTCTTGTTTTTCCCTTCTGCTTAGTGTTTTTTTCCCTTCTGCTTAGTGTTATAAAGGTACACGTATCATTCAGTACGGTAAGTTGCATTTCTCTACTCATAAAAGTTTGCCAGGTTATTAAATCAGCGTGATTTTTTTTTCATACAGAACAGAAGCAAAGGCTTGTTTTGATCCTGGCAGTACTGGTGTAAGCTGAGATTCTCTCTGTTGAAACAATGCAATTTATAATCATGTAACTATTATGACTCTTCAAAATCATCCCAGAGATTTGTGGGAGAACTGATTTCTTCTCATGTTCTGTATGAAAAACACTCCAAGAAAATGTTTGTTTCCTCAGTATGGAGCATATTTTCTCCTCATAAGAATGTAATGCATGTTAAATACCTGCATTTTTAATGGCTTAGGGGAATCTCTCTTCAATACCACAAATCTTGTTTACTTTATTATGCTTTTCAGCATAAAAGTTTAGGGGAAAAATGTGTATTTGTCAAACATTTCAGCGTAACGCATTCTGCCTTTTCAACATTAGACAAGAAGAGGCATGTGATTTTAGTGTTAATGTTGGAATGTAATTAAGTCCTCTTAAAGAAAGTAAAGCACAGGGCAGTGGAAACTAAAGCACAATGCCTTCTAGCCTGAATATTGGTGAGTATATCTACCAGCTGGGAAAATGTGTTTGTGCGCATATATACGACAGTTGTAAAAGCATAAAACATTGTTCATAGATCAGTCTTTCCTGGAAATCGATGATGTCCTTTTGTTTATAAGCCAAAAGGTGCAGGTGCTTTTTAACATATATGAATCTTGAAAATTCTCTCTGGGCTGAATCTTTCCATAGTGGAGGAATCCCTGCCTAATTCAAAAGTGACTCTATTTATACTGTGGATGTACATTCATTTTTTGGAATACTTTTTGAACTCCTCTTAAGTCAAGAGTTTGATGGGTTGCCTTACAGTCCAGGTGGCCGCCTGGCACGGATGTGGCACTGTCAGTATCAGTGCTGCCTTTCTATGCTACCGCCGACAAGGGCTAATAGAGGTGCTCAGATTTATCACACACGTGGTCTGGGGAATTTTATAAAAGCATACACACACCAGTAAAAGAGACAAAATCTAAACAAATTCCATGTTTTAATTGTGCACAATCTCACTGGCATACATGTCAATACAATTTCCCTTTTATTGTGCAGTAAGAATGGCACAGGCAATATAACCAAAAAGCTTGAAAGCCTGGCAATAAGTATCTACTATTATCACGTTATTACCTTTAATATGTGCATAAAACTCTTACTGGTGTCAGTATGAGATACAAATGTGAATTAGGATCCATATAACTCTTAAAGGAGACACAATTTCATTTCCTATATTTATTTACACACAATAGTACAAGGCCTGAAAGACAGTTACTCCAGACTTCACTTTGATCTAATTCTTAAAGCTGTAACCTTAAATTCATTCCAACATAGGTTTGGGTATTTGTACTCCAGTTGAAGTTGTTCAAAGCAAAAAATGTGTTTTCAAAGCAGAATTTGAAAACTGGACTATGATTTTTCGTCTTTAATTTCTGTGATATCTGAGCACCTCCCTAGGTCAGTATATGTAAGAAAACAGAAGGATTTAGTATTCATACTTCAAATTACATATATTGCTGGTATGAAAATGCTACATTTTTTTTGCTCCAATAAAACTATGGGAGGATTGATCATTTTTGTCATAGGTTTACCATGTTTTACATTTCTTTTAGCCTGTTATCTGCATGCGATTTACACAATCAACTATGAAAATACTCTATCATATCCACTCCCCTTGTCCATTCTGTGCCCCTTAGCTTCCTCCCTCTATTGCTAAGTTTATACAGAATCATACAATGATCACACCTGCATACAGGAGGTATTCCTATTAAATCTCTAATTCCTAATTCACAAAGAAAAGGCTTCCATCAGTTTGGCTATAAATTACTGGTGCACAAATGACTATCTGTAATGTGTGGCATGCTTGTACGTGGCTATCTATTTAAAGCTGGAATTTTCTGAGTGTTTATATCCTCTATTCTGTGCAAACCATCATTTTGAAAATCTAACAGTGATTGCTCTCATGGTAGATTTATGTGCATCATTTTAACCACTTTGCAGATTGTGCAGGTTCAGTAGTAGCAATGCTTAGCTGTTCCATAGCCTTCATTAATAGATTGAAGGAAGATAAAATAAGGTAAGTATTATTATGCCCATTTAAAAATAAGAACACAAAAGCTTACAGCTTCATAGATAAAGTAATACAGAAAGTCAAACAATGTATCATGTCTTGAGGACAAGTATAGTACAAAATTTTTAAATGGATAGATGTTTGGTTTAAGTGGTATATGCTTTTTACATTTACTTGACTTCCTTTTTATAGTTGAACAGTACTGTAAGTGACTCTTAAAATTCAAGTGGTTTCTATGAAGTTCTCAAGAGGCTCTTCTGCCATTTAGGTTTTTCTAAATTATATAAGAAACGTGTTTATGAGTGGCCAATCTCAGATACCTTTTTAGCAGAAATGGAAGTTATCAGGGCTGTTGTAGTGTTTGTAAAGCAAGGCTTTCTTCTTAGGTTCTTAGCTGTAAAAGAAAGTGATTAAGCACAAATTAGTAAGAGATTTTATCTTCTTTACTCTTCCCTAGGAGACAGGACAGGGCTTTCCTTTGCATCTTGTAAGAGCAGTCAGAGCTCACAAATAGCTCTAAAGCTAGAAGCTGCTAAAAAAGCCATAATTTATTAAAGAAAGCAGTTTTAGAACCTTTGACCCCTTTTGTTTCCTTCTCAATACGGTAAAGGCTATTTCAAAAGTCTGAGATTTCTTATGCTAGATACCAATACAGTGCAAGAGAAAAAGGGAAATAATCAGGTAGGGAGGCTAATATTTTCAGGCAATGCAGCAAGAGATTCAAGTAGTGAAGTTCAGCATTAAAAGATTAAAATTTGACTACAGGATTTACGCTTCATACTTTTTCAGTGAGTTTCAGTCGCAGCATCGCTGGTGCAGCAAGAGCACACGTGAAACAATTTTTGCTCCCTTTCACCAGCCTTATCTGCAGCCCAGCTCTGTGATGTTTCCACAGTAATGTTCACGTAGGCAGCTCTTCAGGACCATACTCTGCTTTCCTTTGCATTGATGTGAGCCCCAAATAACTGCACCAGCTGAACTGCACTTTAGCTCTAAACAGTAGCTGCCTGAGAGAAATGGGGTGCATCACAGGTCTTTTAGTTTAACAACAGATCTAAAAAGGGTGGCATTAAAAGCACTAATTCAGGAAACTCATTGTTAGTCTACTTGAAACATCACTTGAGATTTTGAACTGATATGACATGAATCCTTTAAGACTGATTGCAGTCAGAAATATCTTCTTTGAACTCTCCCAAGTACTATGAGTCATTTGTGCACCTAATTTTCTTTGTGAATTAGAAATTGCAGGAACTCTCTAGGAAATCTGCTTTCCAATAAAGAACAGGATATTTTATTGCACACCTTCTTTGTGTGAATTAGCTTCAATAAATTGCAAATGAGATATTAAAGCATCGTTTTCTGTAGTTGTTGGAGAAGAGGAGCACATGTTTATAACATGAATAACTTTTAATGGCAAAAGTGGATCTACAAACAGCTAAATTCGACAGGAGTAAGTCCGTTTTTTTAAACATGATGTAAATGTGAAAAAGCTTCACAGTCCTAGAAGAATGTTCCCACTGCATAAAATTATCCTCAGGGAGAATGTGAGTGTCATTTTGTTATCACGCATTAAAAAGCTGAATATTTTTGGTTGAAGATTAATGAAATTTGGCCTTGATTGAGTAACTATTATTATGGACATCTGCTGTGAAATGTCACTAGAGGTATAGGACTGTGTTGGTATGATTGGACATGACCTCAAAAAGCATTTTTAAAGCAAAATCCTTTTCTCACAGATCTATGATGTAGCCTCAGAAGCTGTCACTTAAATTTTCTTTATTGGCTATTTGTTTTCTACTGCATATGTAATAATTTGCCTTCTCTGGAAGAAATTCATTCTGTTCTCTTGTGTTTCACACAAATAAGGAGACATCCCTTGCATTATCATTTCAATGTGACAAATAAATTTTATTTAATTACTTGAAATGCTCATTTTTTATGAGGGGAAAAAGATCAGACCCAGCCCATTTTTCAGGTTTACACTTCTGCAGGTCTTTAATGACATTTAACAACTAGAGGACAGGAAGTCCTCCCAGCAAAGCATTCAAAGCAATATAATCAAAATACAATAAAGACAGATGGAATATTAAAGGAATTGGTTGGATTTGAAAGCATTTTATTATTTCCTGTCACTCCAATTCTGTTACACAGAATAAATACACAATAAAACAGCACCCAGTGTTTGAATTGCAGTTCTATTACTCGTAGCCCAAAGCATTCCAACCAGTGGTTGAAAAATGCTCTTTGATTTCCCTCCGTGACACAGGCATCTCATAGGAAACAGATGCCTGTCACAAAACATTTTTGTCACTGTGACAACACCACCTTCCCGTGCTCCCTTGTTCATTGCTGACTGTGCTCTTGTTTCCCTTCAAGGTCTGGCGCACCTGATGATGGGCGACCAAGGTATGGGCTCTGTTCCTTTTCCACTCTGCTTTCATTGTTTCTTCTTGTTCTGTAGCTGCTTTGAATCCATCACTGCAAATGATGGGCGAATGCTTGAAAGCTGTCTTTGGCTGCCAATAAACACATGGTTTTACTCACATCTTTCTTATTTCATTCTATATATTTTCGTTTGCTCCTTAAGCTTGTGTCCTTCCTGCCTCCTCAAATTCCCCTTTCGCAATATAATAACTGAAAAGAGGTGAGAGAAATGGAAAGGTGATTAAGAAAAGTTTACGTATTGATCAGAAAAGACCATTTATGGGTGAATGTGTAAAAGACAAACGAAGCACAAGAGCATTCTTCAAATAGTTCCTGAAAGAAGATACTCAGCTTGTCCCATTGTACACAGTGAAGAGTCCATTTGCATTAATGCATGGCTGATTGGAAACTTGCAGAAAGTACCTGCTCCTGGCTTCTGGAATGCTGAGAATACAATCGTGCAACCTAATGAACTCAGTGATTTTTCTTCTCCTAACCCATTGTTCATGTTACTTTCTGTGTCACTCTTTCATATCTAAGCATGGGTTACTTCTATGTTTCTCTGCATGTACATGGAAAAAAAAATAAACTAACTCCCTAATATGACACTGATTGCATCTCCATTTGTCTCCAGACACTTAACTTTATACTTTGTCTCTTTTCATGTTCAAATATTATTGCATTTACATATACTCATGACTCTTACTGTTGTTTCTCTCCTCTTCTTTATTCTCTCTTTGTCTGGAAATGCTTTCTTCATGGAACCATTTCACCAAATCCATAGGTAAAAGTAAAGGTACTACATGATTTTCCTTATTTTGAAATGCCATCAATATACTTTAATGTATGTCTAAGTAATGCGAATAAATGTAAACCTTTTTTGCACTGAAAATGTGAGGTAGGTATATTTTTCAAGTAAATATTTCATGGATATCAAGGTAAGGATAAGTGTCCTAAAACACAGGTTGACCTTTTTTAAAGTCTGCCTCTTGTTTTTGTGAGGAATGTAAAGATGAGTACGTGGCAGTAATAAAGGAAGCTACAGTTGTAGAAAGCATTCAGAATAAAATAGCAGCCACAATTTGAGATATGCTTGATTTTCTGCTCTCAGGGAGTTGTAGTCTAAACCATCAGGCACTGAAATAAGCACGATGTGTTGCTCAACTGCAACTCTCTAGAGATAATCGGTCCAGGGCCAGTCCAGAGCTTGATGTTAAGTTCTAATCTGAATAGCACTGACTGCAGCTAGTGTCAGCTTTCAGCTCATCACATGTGTCCTAAGATTTTTCTTACAAATTAATCACTTGGATTAATTATATCTGAGACAAGAACTGGACACAGAAAGAAGTAACATCAAAGAGAAGTGTGGGTTTTATTTTGGAATTTTTTACTCCTTTTTTTTTTTTCCATCAACTATGATAAGAATTAAGAATACCAACTATGTTTA
Source organism: Rhynchotus rufescens (assembly GCA_032273925.1). Lineage (NCBI taxonomy): Eukaryota > Metazoa > Chordata > Aves > Tinamiformes > Tinamidae > Rhynchotus > Rhynchotus rufescens. The sequence goes on along the minus strand of JAVCKT010020044.1, from coordinate 27,199 downwards.
CTTTTTACTCCATATGGTAAGTCTGGAGAAAACACACATATTAGGCATAAAACATTCCATTTAAATAAACACTAGATTTTGCTATGGGCATACTTCTTCACAGATTTCATATATGTACATTTTTCTTATAAAAAGATTGTCATTAAATCTGTATTATAGTGATCAGTAATACAGTTCTGTTCATCCTAAGCATTCATCAGATTGTATCTACCCGTGGTGTTGATCAGAAAGCCAACCTGTATGGCAATATGCTACTGACTAGATAAAGTAGAACTAAACTTCTCATGTTCCTTGGAATCGTGGCTGCTTTAGTGCTGCAGAACCTCGAAGGTGCACGGGATTGAAGTCTACAGTTGCAATCCCACAGTGTCTCCCCCGGGTCACAGTTTCTGGAGTGACTGTGCACCTGCTTATACCTGCAATCGTATTTAAAGGGGTTGGAGAGTTCTGGAGTCATAAATTTCTTTTTTAGGAAAAGTTTTAAGTGAGTAAAATAAAATCAAAGGTCTAACTATGTGTTTCCTAGGGCTGTTTTATCTGCTGGTTGGTCTTTGCTGTATTTTTCATAACAGGATCGTGTAACTCACTTTCTTCACTCGGATTGTAAATATCTTGGATGGATTACCATTTTATAGTAATTGATCCTATATATATTTCTTTCTATTCTGAAGGAAAAGCTTTTTTGTATTCTTTACACAGGATATATTATGTAATATATGCAGTCCTGAAGGTTATTTATATGAAAGGATACATGGCAATATTATGAATATATGTTAAAAGTTATAGTTGATATGCAAGGCAGATTTTAGGAACAAAAAACTTCTTGTGCTATGGTTAGACATTTGTATTTTTAAAGATTTTGCAATTATACTTAAAAATAATGACCTTGGATATACTAGCTACATTTAGTATCTAATGATATGCAGTATGACATAATTAAAACAGAAGACACCAGTCACTAAGTCTATTCATTTGACCACATTCTTCTCTTCATATTTTAATCTTTTATTACATATATTTTGTTCATACGTGAATACTTATTGATATGTTTTGACAATCACAACAATACACACCAAATTTTGGAAAATACAAACTTGTATGTTTGTTCAAAGGTTGGAAGGGGTTTAGATGTATACCAACATCATGTGCCTATGACAAAAATTATCCCTTCATATGGGACCATATCCTCAAACCAGTGAAGATGGCATCATTTTATTGACTGTGTTGAAGCTACAGTAATTCCCGTTATTAAAACCTGTGAGTTTGGAACCGCTGTGATAACACATATTCATAATACATGACAGAAATGAAAGGTGACAAAAGAAAGCTCAGAATGAAATTCATTTGCAACTATTTCAATCTTTCAGTATAATTTAAATTACTTTAGTGGTAGTTAAGGGCAATGACAAAAATTACTGCAGGATTCTGTGTGATTACATCAAGAATTGTCTAATTTTCTATTGGAAACATAAGCGATAACTTAAAGAAGCTGAACTAAGTGTGTAAATGACTGATAACTGTATTCATATATTCTTTGAGATACAGGAAAAAAAATATCAAAGTACCTTTAGGATTAAATGCCTAACACACAGGATGGTCACAGGGCTGGGACTTAGTGCTGGTAGAGGAAGAAAAGGCTAAGTAGCCTTTCCAAGCTGGCAAGCAATATCTCAGTAGAAGCACTTGCCACTTTATAATTTACTTGCAAATGTAGCTTGGGATACTGTGAATGAATTCCCAAGAGATTTTCTTAATATCAAAGTATTATCAATATTAGTGAAGTAATTATACAATCATAATCATTAAATCATTTTCACCTATCGGCCTTACCTCATCAAAAGTTCAGAACTGTCGGATGACAGAACCACAAAACACTTGGGGTTGGAAGGGAGCTCTGGGGATCACCAGATCCAAGCCTTGCATTCAAGGTTGACACCTAGGTGAACAGGGCCCAGCAGGTTTCCCAGGACCACGTCCAATTGAGGTTTGGGTATTTCCAAGAATCCACAACCTTTTTCAAGCAAGATGTTGCAGTGTTCAAGTGTTTTATGATGAATAAAAACGTAACTAACTTAGTAATACAACTAAGATGATACCACAACTAATGTGAAATACTCTATTTCTTCATTTTTTTCTAAACATTCCTTTTCTCCTTTTTATTTTCTTTCGGTGAGCAATGGAAGGAGCTTATATTTCAGCTACTACAGTAAAAAGACACCTATAACTTCTGTTTCATATTGCAGTTCTCTGAAATTTATGCATATTTTTACATGTAGTTCTCTTCTATGCAAATATCCTACTATTGGCTACCTATCTTAATCATTGCGTAACAAACCAGTATATTCATAGTCATGTTTATTTCTTTAGAGGTCAAATATTGGTTTAAATTGTGATAGGTATTCAAGTCCATAGGAAACTATTAAATGATATCTAGCTGAGAAATAAATGCTTCTACCAAAAGACTGATAGTACAGCTGCATTTTATTACAGTAGATTACAGTGTCTTGGTGGGTTAATGCTGAAGAAAGACTACAGAATGTCAGTATTTTTGTCCACTTCCCAGGCAATGCAGAGCAAATCTCAATTTGCAGAAACTATTGTGTAATATCTGTAAACCCAAAGCAATTCCACTGACTCTTTATTAGAGGAGACTTTGGTTGATTGTGAGTCACAGAATTCAGCTGAAAGCTTGTAAAGTGTTAAAATAATTTTAATAAATCCTTAAATATTCATAGCCATTAATATGGAATGGCATAGTTTTATTATTGGTGTCGTTCTGTTTTCACATAATATAAATAGAACCTTGAACCAATAACTTTCTCTCACATCTAATTATGTGGAATCTTATTAACTTCAGTACAAGCATGAGTTGGTCTTATTGTAATGCTTTTAATTTTTGTTCAGTTTTCAAAAATCTAGAATAGTTTGGCCTCTTACACTCACTGAAGCAGAAGACTTTTAAGAATATTACATGTTAAATTTACAAAAAAAAAAAAGCCTTTTTAATAAATTGAGGAACTTTCAAATGTAAAGTTCTTCAAAATATTCCAAAACCAGTAAATATATATCTATTACATACAACAGAATTCTTCTCAGAGATATTCATAATTACAATTTAATAGTGGCTGGTGCTAACAAAAGATAATTATGTGTTTAGTTCATGAATTTTTGTGTATCCATGTATGTTCTGATACATATTTATCCTCTTATCTGTAGATTTTATGGTTTATCTCTTAAAATTTTCTTTCAGTATCAAACTGAAATACACTTTAAATGTTTTAATCACAGAGTAAAATATTCATGTATTTAAAAATTAAAACAATTTACTTGCACTTTAGTGGATGATATCTGGCAAGCCTACATTATGGCATTTACAGCTGCAGATTCATCTCTATCTTGAAATATAGTCAATTAATGTTCCCTAAGGAGAAAAATGAGCAGAAAATGACCATTGAAGAAGGTTCTATCTAAAGTACATAGCTGAGAAGAAATCAATCAACATCAGGACCAGAAATGCAAATTCCGACTCAAGACACAAATGCCTAAATGTGTATCTGAGAGAGCTGAGTCATGATCTGCAGTATGAGGAGAAATTGTTAAGGACATGCTGTAAACACCAAAAAAAGATATATGAAGGAAAAATATATGAAATCGGGGTGAATGCCTTTATATTTTTTTAATGTTATTTTCTAGCATATGATATTGTTCAAGTCATGAGTCCTATCAGCTTTTCATCACCAAAATAAAATGCTTATCACGTTCTAAATCATTCTAATGTCATGCAGAAACATCCTTTTTATATGTGTGTTCATGTATGTGTAAGAACACATGTTCATGCACATATACATACACACATATATGTATAATCTGGGACTCCTGTGGGTTCATTCTTAAAAAGGAGGGAAAAGAAATGGGGGACTAAAAGGAATTTTATTACAAAAATTGTTTAGTTTGTGATAGTGTAGATTTTTGCTGGTTTTAGAAACCATTCTAGTGTAAGATATAATGACATATTCTATATTTTGGCATCCTCAACACACTGAGCTCCAGATGAGCTTACTCAATGAACAAACATTTTACCAGGAGAGGTGTATACTAGCAAAGAAGTTTCTCCAAAAAAATATATATATATATAAAAGCTGTTTCAAAAAGGCAGCTATATATTACAGGCCAAAAAATGTTTTCTGATGATAGGAAAGAAAGTGTTGCCACTGTGAAGAGGTAAAACATCTGTCTGAGCAGGTAAGCAATGAAGAAATAAGAAAACTAGGCATTTCTTCTTTAAAGTAGCAAAGTCATATAGTTTTTAAGTTATTCACATTTTTTATGTATTGCATTAGCAAATTGGACATAAAAGCTGCAGCATTCTATATTTTTTTCATATAGATAAATTCTGTAAGTATTCATAAAAATTTAATATGCATCTTTAATGAAATAGAAATTTCATACAGGCTTATGCTGTGAATATTCTGTAGGATATCCTGGAACATTCTGTACCAGGCTCCTTTATCCCTTCTTTAATATCTGATGACATTACTGAGCCAAACACTAATTAGTGACACTAATGATTACAGCTTCAGTCTGGTGTTGCACTACAGCAAAGATTTTCTTCAGAATAAATTCAGTTTTTGAAGTCTCTAGGAGCAGCTAAATAAATTAAGCAAAATGGACTCTGATCTCTGCTGTTTCACTAGAAACCAAAAATAATTATTTTGCACCTCACTCACAGTAGAAATCTCAACTAATTAATGAAACCAGAATCACACTGAGTCAGCTTTTACCAGAGGAAGATTTTGGGCACCCTTACTAAATCTAATGGAAAATGTGATCACAATTTCCAAAGAAACTAAGTTCAATGAAAAGGAAGAATTTGTAAGAAAAACACCTCAAAATTATACTGATACAATTGAGAATGTGGGCTGTGATCTCAAAATGCACATCATCGTAATAACACCTGGAAAAGTTATGAAGATACTTTTGGACAGAATCAGCTCTTTTTGTAGAAGTTAAAATTTTGCATACCAGATTTTTAACCTGCTCTGTAAGTCTATAATAATTTTATATGCCTGCAATAATAGGCCAGGCTACTTTGAAGCAAAAATCTAGTGTGCTTTAAAATCTTTTAATTAACCAATATAATTTGCACTGATAGTAATAATAGGCGCCTCTCCTGCTATTTAAATCCATTTATAAGCCTGTCATTCTTAATTGCTTGAACCCAGCTTTCTGTCTCCGCTTTGGGGACCAGCTACAGCAATTGTGGATTCACAGAACAGTCAAACCGTGCACAACTTGGGAAACGTGGGAACACAAAAAAAAGAAAATTTCTGTAGTAACTGAGTCTGGATTATTGGGTTATGGACTATGGACTGCTATGAAATTACAGCTTCACCATCCCTTTAGTGTTTTTCATAAATACTGACCTGCTATCCAACTACCTTTTTTTTTTTTCAGGCTCATGAGGGAGAAAAAACAATTGAATATTTCTATTGAATCCCTTTAACAAAAGAAGTAATTTTGCTCCCGCTTATGTCAGCTACGTTTGGTTTCTTTGCTGTTGACACCCTCTTACACTCATTTTCTAATCAACACACACCTGCCATTTAAATTAAGCACAGCTTTTGTAACTTAAGGAAATGAGTGAGTGACTGAGAGGTTCTGGTAGATCTTGTCTTCTGCTTAAAGGAGACCATTACTCCCAAACAAGGAACAGCTGAACCTTTTCTAAAACATGTTCTTGCCCTTTGGAGGGCATTTAAATAATTTGAGGCTGCCAGGGCAACGTTCATCTCCCACACCTGGTACTGTTGCATCACAGCAACTGGAGTAGCTTTTGTATTGGGGGGTGGAGAGTAAAACCTCTCATTTCTTGCACCTGCCCTTCAGTGCCTCTCAGGGAGAGCGGAGACCATTTAAAAGGCAAGATCTGGAAGTAAGTGTGTATAAATTTATGTTTGCTTTAGTGGGTTTGTTCCTTTTTCTTGTATTTAGGCTGGGTTTTTGTACCAAGAGCTGCTTTTATCCTTCTTCAGAAGGAATGTTCACCTGAAAACTAGTAACTCCAGAGGGTTGATTCTTTATGGCAAGGTACAGTAGTAATTATGTGACCTCCACCCCATAATAGTAGTATCTTTTCATAACTAAAAATAATTTGCTTGATTTCTTCTGTTGCTGAACCTGAATATATTCATTAGTACCTGACTTATATCAAAAAAGCCATTTCAGAAAAGGATGCCATGGTGTTTTGTGAATTACATGAGGCGCCAATCCTCTTATGTTATTAGGTAATGGCTGTGCTTAAAAATACTTTCTTTTTTTTTTTTTTTTTTTCCTCCCCCTTGAGGTCTTTGCAGTATGTATGGGCATTTGCATGAGTCATTTAATGGTCTAAGAAAACCAAGAGCTGTGAGCAAATAACTTTTGAAGTCTATTTTGCAAGGATGTAAGATATAACTGATAATCCTGGTTAGGGTTTTCAGAGAATTTGATGGTGGGAGGGAAAAAATAAAATGAAAATTGTAAATGGCATTTGGAACCAAATGTCGTCTTAATAATTATTTTTTTTCTCTATGAACAGGTGTGTTATTTAAACTGCTGCTCATTTTTCCTTGTTAAATGTGACTATTGACTAGTTGTTTTTGTAACACTTTGATTTCTCTAGTGTTATGTAGGAGTAACTATACTGACCTGTAATACACTTTATATAGAGATTTACATTCTGAAGACAAGATAAGAGTTCAGGAAGGTCCCCTTAGATTCTGATTTAATCTGCGTAAACCTGAAAACTCAGGACACTTTCTCAAAGAAGTACTGAGCAAGTTATATCATACCTTGGTCTGAACTCCGCTGAATACATGAGATACCTCTAAAATGTCTAAACTGTGCAAGATGTTTATGTGGCTGTGAACTTCTGAACACACATGAGCTGGTACCTTTGTATCTCCTGACTTTGGTGTTCATACCAGATGTCAACACCGTGGTCCTCTGTAATAAGCTGTTTTCAAATAAGGATCCTATTACTATGCTGTTGCTTGGAAGAAAATTTAGAAGGAGCTGCAAAAAAATAGCTGAAAGCAGGCAGGGAGTAGCAAAGATTAACTTGGAAACTGATCCTTTTATTTTTTTTTCTAGGATATCTCGCTGTATCTAGGGATTGTATGTAGTTAGATAGCCATACATGATATATTAGAGGAAAAGGTCCATGGCAAGCCCATATCTTGAACACTGACATAAAGCTCTCTGATTACCACTGCTAGTTTGCTGCTAAGTAGTATCCCTCACATATTTATTTATTAAATAAATAAATAAATAAAAATAAAATAATAATAATAATAAAAAAGCTATTCAGACTAGTGAGAATGAGATATATCCTTACTGGAAATATTAAGCATTGAATACATAAAGGAAGTCATTCACAACTCACAACATGTACGAGCTTGTCTGCAATTTATTTGTGTAGTATATAAATGTTTAACAAGGTCTGGATGCAGACACATGTGTGCATTTGTACATAAACAGATAAAACATGAGTGTTTTGAAACTGTTTGCTTCACCAATGCTTTGGGAGCCTATGTTTCAGTAATATTGCTATCAAGTTATTTATTATGACAAATAATAAAAATGATTTCCATGTCTGACTCAGTACGTCACTTTTGTGTCATATCTTCTCTCCTAGGAAAAGGAAAATACATGTATTGTTCTAAAATGGATAACTCTAGAAGTTATGTTGTCCCTGAAATGAAAAATCTGTTTCATTAATTTTTCTAAACTTCTGAGATATTTCTCAAGCTGTTATAAAAGTAGCATAAAATTATGGTTTGTTTTCCTTTTCAGGACATGTCTAAGATGCACACTATTGTTTTTAGTAAGTCTATATAATACTCAGAAATGTCTACATATCTAGATCATACTAATTACCCATCCTGAGAAGCAAGAATGTGGCTCTGCTCTACCTAGCTGGTGTACTCTGGAGACTAGCAGTGTCAGGAGGTCTAAAAATATATTTCTTAGGTTCTTAGTCACTAAAGTACCTAAAGAGGAGGCTTCTCATCTACTAGTGGCAACTTGCAATCTGTATTATGCAGGAAGCAATACTAGATAATCAAAAACAACCCTTCTGGCCTTGAAGCCTATGAATCACACATAACGGAGAAATTACTGTGATAACATCTAAGAAAATTGTCAGGCTTCAAAACCAGCCACCTCAGTTTCTTTTTACTAAGACTAATTTTATATTTCCTTTGAAGATGGAGTTAGGTATCAAGGAGTCTCAAAAAAAATCCACTAAATCAAGCTGTAACACTCATCATGTAGCAACTAACTGGAGCAAATACAGCAATCCCTTAAGCTGAAACTGAAATGAAAACTGAAACATCATTTTTCCTAGTGTAATAGAAAGACCCCAACGTGTATGACCGAGTTCAGAGCAGACACCTTTTAATGTAGGTTTTGCCTAGATATCCTCTGAAGAATCCAGCTTTTTTTCTGTGACTGTTTTAAATACGATAATTGTGCAGTTTTTATCTTATTTTCAGGAGTGTTATGCCAATCAGTGCTTTAATTTTGTACAGACCCTTACAGCACTCTTACAATAGGAATCTCTTGGACATCAACAAAGGAGTCTCCCACCCTAAATAGCACTTGTTGTGTCATCTAGAGGTAGGTAAAACGTTTCAGCCTGTTTTTTACCTCATATCAGTGATGTAAATGGAAAAGGAGGAAAATGCCATCACAAACTAGACAAATCACTGAAATAATGTCATATAATTTAGAAGTTATTATCAAGTGGATAAAGCAGGCCTAAAAAAATCAGGCAGAAGAAAGATTCAAACTCCTAGTACCCACAGTTTAAATTGAAGGACTGACCTAAGTATTCCAATACACAATTTCTCTCTGAACTTCTTCAATCAAATGTATATTTGCTACGAGCTAAATAATATTCCTCAGTTGCAGTATGCTCACACCCAAGGACAGGATGGAATTGCACACTAGTTCAGGGAAAGATTTATTGTTCTACTTCCAAAAGATCTTTATTCATAGAGACTTCAAATGTAACAATTTTCATTTTTACTGTACCTAGGAAAAGATTCAGCTATTTGCTTATATTCAAAAGTACTGAAGGAAGTTTGTGGCTTATTTTTGGATATATGTAATTTTGAACTTATGTAATTCAATGAAGTTAGCATGTGTTTTTATATGTAGTAAGTACATATTGTAAAGAACAGTTTAATATATTCAGTTTCACACCTTATACTTTACAAGTTTCATTAAAGAATTATCAATAACAGGACTTCATACATAGATGATATTAGATTACTGAACAGCTGCCTGTGTGCCCTTATTGAGAAAATGATAATATAGTCATTGAGACAGAAAGTCTCTGTTAGAAGATGTTTTTATCCTCTTACTGTACAGTATAAGCTGCAGAAACAGCTGTGTGCAGAGCAAACAGTTTTGCCCTTCATCACCTCTGTTAATCTTGTAATTTGCAGCTGTGCAAATTTGCAGCTGGAGCTTCCACACATCCATCAGTGAGCTTCCTATATGGGGAAAGCAAACTAGGCAATGTGGCAGTTGGCCTTCTCTTTGAAGGAAAAGCTGAACATGACTTCACTGTCTCTTCACATCATGTTCAAACTAGGCTGGTGCCACACAAATGAGTAGGTTTTAAATATATACCTGCCATTCCTGCACTGCTGCTGTTGCACAGGGAGGGTGCTGGTAGCAGAAGCTCCCTGATCCTCTTCCTGCTTCCTTACACTTCCATACTGCACAGCTTGCAGTGTCTGTTATGCTTGGATAACTAGTTTTGAAAAGGTGCTTGAGGCACCTAGGGCATGCTGAAATGTCATGACAGGGTTAGACTTGCTTTCATATTTCTATAGATGGACATGGAGTAATTGCCAGCAAAAGAAATCTCCTCCAGTTATAGCTGGGTCAGTCTCTATAATCTGTATTGCCAGCTAATATGCACCTTCACGCAGGTCAAGTTGGAAGAAAAATCAATGTATTTTCTTCATTTGATTTCTTTTTTTTTTTTCTTGTTACCTTTGTTTAATGTGAGAACTGATTCATCACTTTCCTAAGCCCTGAAGTGGTCTGGGCTGCAGGATATATGTCACCGTGCTCAGAGACAGAGTGAACTATAAAACAAAGCTTTTAAAAAGTAGATAAAACATTAACTTGGCTCTTGCATGGAGCCCTTTTGACTCCTTCAACACTTGAGCTTATTGTATGGGGTTTTGTCTTTAGGCATTAAGAAAAACCCGAGCTAGTTGGAATGCTTTGGAAACAGAATTTTATCATTAGTAAGAGCAAGAGAAGAATAGAAAGTTGTAGCTGTTGCTGGGTAATTTTCAGTAGGTATTGTTACATGAACTTTATTTTCCTTATTCAGTTTTCTTTAGAGGCTATGGAAGTTGTTTTGGGGTTGTTTTCTATTCTGCCTTGTGCTTTTTTAATACAAAAATGAGTAAGAAACAGGGTTTATGTGGTCTAAGAACAAAGCCACTGCATGTGTGGAGGCAGATAAAATAGTAATTGGATTACAGGTGTACTTAATTATGGTGCACTGAAAAGGTGTTTAGTTTTTCATATGATCAAAGGAATAGTGTGAATATGGGCTGCAAAAAAGGTTTGTTTTTTTTTTTCTTGGCATAAAAAAGGCAGCAAGTATGAAAACTTGGATAAAGCAGACTAAAATGGTGCCTAAGGTTTATGCAGCATCTCTTGCAGGCATTTTTCTAGTATTAGAGCATTTATTTTTATGTGAAGCACTTTTCTAATTAAATACCTGTAGCAGCTTTAAGATAAGCTTTAAGCTTTAATACCTGTAGCTGTGGAAGTCTGAGGAATGCCATGTATGTAGCCAGAAGGGACCAATCTGGGCTGCAGTGCTGCAAACCTCCTCTGAAAAGCTAATGCATTAAGTAGAAAACTACAGAGAAATTCAGTAGCCTAACACTTAAATCGGTTTCTAGACAGATTTGAAAAATACCAATTTCTGAAGTCTCAGTGAAGCTAAAGCTCTGAAGAGCTATAGAAAATACTCTGATAAATATTATTAATCTATTCTACTGCTTTTGTCTTTCTGCTGCAAAGAGAAAGGAAAGGTAACCACTGTAATAGTTCTAAAACATCATAGTTGTTTTCTGCAAAACCTTTTCTTAAGCCCAGGCATGGCTTTAATTAAACCAACCATGCCTCCATTTTGCTATTTACATTATGAAAGTCAAGAAGGGCACAGAGAAGTAACCAAGTGGGAAGAGCTCCTGGTGTGGGAATGGACTACAGTTTATAAGTGCAAGAGAGACCTGAACAGTCTTTCAGTATCACAAGGTCCTTGCTTGACTTGCAGGATGGTGAAAGCTGCCTGTGAGACATGGAACACTTGCCTAATAGGAGTGATCTAGCTGTTCATTTAATCTGTACAGAGAAGAAAAGCTCTGCTTATGCGTTTCTGTCACTTTTGATGTATGAGCAGTTCAACAATGCTGTATTTTTGTCAGAGACATTTCAACTCCCACGCTTTCATGTCTTCAATTTTCATAATTGATTTGATAACAAAATTACTTAATTTAAGTTCATGACAACATTTTGGGGGAAAAAAAGGCTTCCTTGAACCTTTTTCTCCCATTATTACTTTGTTATAACTCATATCTCTAAAAGTAATATTAAATATTTAGGCTATAGGCCTGATTTTTCATCACGAGTACATGAGCAGCAGATCTTATTAAGTATAGTCAGAGATGTGTGTTTATAGCAACTCTGAGCAATTCTTCTGAAGCAGGTATGTATCAAGAGAAGGCTAATGAAGACTGAAGGAGTATTGTGTTTTTGTTATTTTTTGGAAAGTAGTAATATGCTGGAATTGAATCCCGAATCTCTAGGTCTGAGGCAGTAGTTCACATATTTAACCAGATCATGCCCATGTGCAACACTAAACAGCTGAGTGCTCTCCTGTTATCCTGAGGAAAAAGTTGGTATGTTCACCTCTAGAGCAAGCAAGCTGAAATGGAGAAAAACAGTAGTACTAGAGCCTTAAAGCACACTTCAGGCACAAATACTTCAAAAATTGTTAAATCTAAACTCTGAGCAAGTTGTATTTATGTGCTGCATACTTATTTTAATGCATGCAATATTCATGTGCAATTCATGTCTATTCTGAAACAGGCATATCATTCTTTGAGGAGCAGTGGCTATGTAAAGTGGTTGTAGAGCACAATGTAGCATGGTGAATGTGTTGAAAATTTATCAACAAACTGCCTCTAGATACCAAACTAAGGACATTTATCCTATTCCTTATTGTCACCTTGATGAACTCATCCTGTGCTTTTGTGCAAATAGCTTGTCAGTCTTTTTGCAAATAGTGGCAATTTTGAGCAATGCTTTTTGGATTCTTCAAATTGGATTATTCTTCCAGATACAGTTCATCTTCTTTCCTTGCTAAATTAATGGTAAAATTTTCACTAGTGAAGACTGCAAAAGGGACATAATTGTTGCAATGCTAGCAGATATAACACTATTAGTTGGACATATCATAAAGGAAAGGCTGAGGCTCTGCCATAGCTACCAAATATAGCCCTCCAAATATGGAAAAAAGAGTTTCTAGATTTATGATTGAATTTGTTTGCTGTTACTTTAATAATCCTGTCCTTCAGAAAAAGTGTCAAGTTGTGGGTGGAGATGACCAGATGCCTTGTAAATCCATTGAGGAATTGCACAGGAGAGTTAAATTATCAATTTTTTTTGGTACTTGGTAACCCTACCTCTATTGAACTTTTTGTACCATCATCTACTTTTCAACTTGTTTTAAGTAAGCAAGTATACAGTACTGTGAGTTGGTAGTCAACAGGCAGCTGGTTTTCTTTTCCTTATTCTATATGGAAATAGAGACAGTGCTGACAAAAATATTTTTGTTATTTTACTACTTTTGAGTCTTCTCTTGGACTTCTATTATTGTGTGTGTGTGTTGGGGAGGGGACAAGTTGGGGGCAAAACACTGATACCTTATGTCCCAGTCTTATTGCTGAGATACAGGAAATAATCCCATTTTAGATGGGCAGGTGGATATGCTCCTCAATGTGGAATGCATTTGACAGGTTTTCTGTTAGTGTTTTCTTCAATCTGGAGCAAAATTTTCATGTAGCTGCGATCTCTCTCCAGTTGAATGGAATAGTAGCCAATCTAAGATCAGAAAGGCCAGGATAATAGAGAGTAAGAAGTGTAGAGGAAGATATATATGTCAGTATACATCTGTATATGACAGACAGCAAGTCCATGGGAGTGAAAAGGTTATGAAAATTAAGGGGGTTAAGATGTGGTTTTCTATTAAGGAGGCTTTCTTAATAGGAAGAAGTTTCTGAAGTGTGGTCTTGCTATCTGGAGTGAAGCAGGCTTGTTTTGGCAGAGGTTTTTCTGGAGGCAGGTAGAAAAAATGCTTGATTTGATGATGGGGAAAATTTATTTCCCATCTCTTGGGAATAACATAACTAATTGCCCTAAACTTATAAGGGAAGAGATGAGGGCTGTGTTATTCCTTAAAATTAATTATAACTATAGCCTGTCAATTCCTATGAAGTCAGCTACTATCTTGCAGAAGTTAAAGAAGGAAAAAAGGTACAAGCTTGCTTGTAAACTGAAAGTGCTATTCTTTTTTTGAATTGTTTGAATTTGAAAATTTGAATTTGAATTTTGTTTGAATTTGAATTTTGAATTGTTTTGAATTTGAAAAAGGAAGATTTTTGTTACATTTTTTTTTGTTTTGCTTTAGAGAAGTTTCCCCACTGTCCTTGCTAACATATAATGTTGGCAAGTGGAAGGAGGAGAAACTTTTTATGGCTGGAATGATAGTAATGAAAAGGCTTATCAATATAGCTGGTGTTAGTATTGATTTTTTTTTTCCTTGCAGCATTGCTTTGCTGTGACCCTTCTGTCTTGATAAAATGCAGTGCATTCTTTCCTCCCCACTGTTGAGAGAGAATAATATACGTCCTTTGATCTATGCCTTGAAATAGTCAATAGCTACTGAAACTATGTTGTTAACTAAAGATTTTGAACTAGGGCAGGTTATGTCATTGAAATAGACTTGAAGCTGTGGGATATTTATATTAAGTTGATGTTTTCTTACCTGATTGATTCTGTGTGTTGTGTAATGTGCAACTTGGTCATTTTTGTGTGTGTGTGTATATTCCTTTGAGGCATCGTACTGAATTAATTTTAAATAATACTGCTTTCTTGTACAAATGATGTTTCCATATCATCTTTATCTACATAAAAGAAAGTTGAAGTCAATGTTGCCTTCTGAGCAAATTGTAATGTCTGCAGCAGAGACATTGAGACTTTCAATATATTGAAATTTTGTCTCTGTCTTATGAATTAGTCTGAACCCTACTTTTAATCAATGATCTTGCTGTGATTTTGTTGAAAGCTGAGGACAATATCTCAGGCTTACTAAAATTGCTCCTTTTGATTGCAGTGAAGATGGAAATTTAACTTTATTTTTCAAGATATGAAGACATAACATTTCACACCTTGTAAAGATTATCATTTTCCATTTATTTTTTCATGTGAAATATAAAAAATTGCCATTTATCTGTCAATGTTTGTAAAAGCATGCATGAACAATTCAAGTAATAAAAATAGTCACAAATATGTAGTAGAGAATAAATTAGATGATGGGGAGCAATTAAGTTCAACTTATATAAATAATTTCTTAAAGTCATGAGGCAGTTAATTATTGTTAATCATCATGTTCAGATTAGAATGCAGATGAAGATACAATAGCTGTATTTAAAATTCAGTTTAATATGGGTGATATTGAGATGAAATTGCTTTCAAAACTGGGAATGTTAAGACAAAGGTGTTGAGAATTAGCTGACAAATGATTCTGACTATTCATCATCTTGTCTTGAAACTTGATGTCAGTCAAGCATAGCTCCTGTTCATGATGTGAGGAAAAGCATAGATGTGCTGAGTAGATTCTAAACATCATTCCAGTGTAAACTATGAAGCTTAAATTAGTTCATCTAAACTTATGACCTCATTTTATTAGGAAACATTTTTTTTAAAAAAGTACATAGTCTGTAAGATTATATGTCTGTAATTTAATTTGAAGCTATATATGTAAAGCCCCAGAGTGAATTTTAGTTTTTGCAATCCAGAGCTAAGTTAGATGAAAGTCACCATGCTACGCTTGACACTTAAACCTTCCCCATTTGGGTTTGCTTTAGTGCAGTGACAGCAGCTCTTAGCCAAGGCCTGTCCTACAGACATTTATCAAATTCACTGTTTGAACATGACATCCTAGCAGTGGTGGTGCTTACGTATTACATCTGTATTTGATAATGTTCCCAGGGTACTATCTTTGAAAGCTCAGGGTACTATCTTTGAAAGGCTGGAAGCCTATAGGTGTAGTTTATTTTGCTCTTTTCTCCCTTTGTCTGCATATGTTGCAGATCTTTTTAGTGTCCTTCACTCAATATCCTTAAGCAATGCTCTAATGGGACTATAAATGGTCATAATTCCTTTTTAGAAACAGTTTTGAGTTTATCCACTGTAGCATCCTCCAGGAGATTGTTTGTGGGGAATGAGGACTGGTCATAACAGTTGTCACCTTGGGAAGGACAGACCTTCTTTCTACCAAGAAGTTCATCTGGCGATTGCACTGCAGTTTTGTGTAGTATTTTCACAGCAGTAAGGAAG
>JAVCKT010020044.1:0-10063 GCA_032273925.1 Rhynchotus rufescens | reverse complement strand
GGAAGTAATTTTGTCAAAGCCACTAGTCTTTATGTAGGACTGGTGTCCTGGACTGGTTTTGGGAATATTTCTGATAACCATATATGCTTAGTGATGTTTATGCAAATATGGGACGCCAAAAACTATTTCTGTAAGACACATTTTGGATTCATAAATTTCCTACCTTTAGATGTTCAAAATACTTGCATAGCAATTTCTCTTTTTAGAGCTGTGCAGTTTAGTCATCTAGGAAAGAAAGTGCAAGGCATACTTAAAATGTTATAGAGAAATAATTTTTTTGAAGATTAATGCTATATTCAGTAGTAGCATGCTGAAGCAATTCCTGTTCTTGATTGAATTCCCTGGCGTACAAATCTAAAAGACATTAGAATGAAATTTAAAAAAAAAAAAAACTTGAGTTGCTCATTTTGAGTACATTAAAGATGCTGTTTAACACTACAAATACTGTGGTAACTTTTAATGTTATGAATACTCTGTCAAGTGGTTTCCATGAGGTTATGCAAGGGTGCTAATGAAAGATACTGTGCATGTGGTTTTTTTGTATGAAGGTTTCATTATATATGCTTGACTTCCTTTAGTTCCTTCTGAATTAGACTCATAAGAAGTAGCTTATATTGGTTTTTAATGCACTGTTGCTATTGGAAGGTTTTTGATTCTGTTTCTTATCTCAAGCGTCTACTGCAAGGTGCAGGCGTTGTATTGTGTAGATGGAGATGTGTCCATATCAATGGATATAGTAGTGAAATAATTGCTTATATGCATGGTTGTGAACTGCTTAGAGGTTTTTTTAAGGTACTATGGCAGAATCTCACTGCTCTAGGCATTTTTATACCTCAGTACATTATGTTCTCCTTTCCTGGTAGGAGAAAATCTTTATCAGACTTGTAGGGACCATTCTTGGAAAATGCTTATCAAGACTTGTAACAAAAATCACTAATTGCATAAAGTAAATGGTTTTTGGTCACCTCAAAGGCTGAGGTCCTAGCTATGCATTTATAGAAGTGTTTTCATGGGACTAATTAGAGGGCAAGAAAAGACTCAAACTAAGCAAAAGAACTGTCAGGTAAGCTAGATGTGTTGGATAAAACCTTACACTGCTCCCTAAATTCTACCACCAGCTAGGATTCAGTTCGGTCACAGTGGCATTTAGGGTCATCTCAAATTTGCAAGAGGATATGACTGAATTTCCTAGTACAACAGCAAGGAGTTAATGAGAGCTAATGCTTCCTGATGGAAGCACCTTTTGGAGGCAGTGTCATGTGTAGTGGTGCCAGAGAACCTATTTGCCAACTGAACTCAAGGTAAGCCTTTCTTTCATCTTGGCATAAGGCCTAGAAAGCTGGCTAAGTTGGGTTCATAGTCCCTATTTTGTCATCAGAATGAAAGGGTATAGCAAAGCTGGGAGAAGCCTATTTTTGTGCTTTTGACACACAACAGCTTTTCTGTCTTCTCCCTAATGAAGTCATTTGGAACTCAAAAAATACATGAACAATAAAACTGTTCCACAGATAATTCTGATCTTTCTCTCTGGTCTTATTAAGGCTGTATTCTGAACTTACTATAAATGTTTGTGCCTTGAGTAGTCTAATTAGTAGCCAAACCTTAGTTCTGTTTGAACAGGTTATTTCTCAAGATTTAAAATGCTATTGTTGGCGCTACAAAGATGTTAGCTAACAGGCATGCATCCTAAACAAGAAGCAGGGTCTTTCACACCAAGTGCAGCAACTTGCGTATTTACCCTAATATGTGAGGGAAATGATCTGTGCATGGCGCAGTTTTGTGAGAAAAGGGTTATTGGGGAGGTTTTGCTTACATTAACTAAGCGAGCAAGGTGCATGTCCTGTCATACAAAAGGTTATTTAAGATACCCTTTGAAACTGCTTTCTAGACTTATACAAATCATAAAAGAAAGCATTAGGAAAATAAGATTGCAAAACAGTATTTTAAACCTCATATACATTGTATCATTCCACTGGTGACTGTTTTGCATGTGTTTTTTCAAAATAATAAATGACTTTTTTGGGGAGGGAAATAATTATTCTGTAAAGGAAATCTCTATTTTTTTCTTCTTCCCTTAATGTGGTTCATAGAAATAGGGAAAAAGTACACATCTATGCAGGAGATGAATAAGCAGAGTTGTTCACAATAAAATATTCTGTGGAGAAGTGCTTGAATCAGGTTAACCCAGACCACTTGATGTAGTTTGCCTGACAACCTTGCCATCAAACATGGTTTAAGTGTAATAAATGATATTTATTTTGTTCAAAGGGTCTCTTGGGAATTGTTTAAGATATACTCTCTGGGTTACATTGTAATCCCCTTTGTAATCACTTAGAGCTTTTATGATTTGAGATTACAGGGTTTTTATTTCAAAAGGCTATGGTCCTACTGCTTTTATTACTTTTACTTTTAAAGGTCATGTCACAGCTGTCAAATAAGCATATGTCTTAGTATTACTACTGTAAAATTATATTTAAAACACAATGTGGGCAAAGCTGATATTGTTAATTTCCTTATGGTAATTTAAGGTTGGTGAGCTTTACTGACTAAACCCTTCATTTTAATTTTAAACATTTGCATTTAAAAGGTAACTTCTGTGACTGGTAATAAATGAGGCATTGGTTATATTTAATAACTGCTATGCATTGTGGTGTCATAGCAGACCCAAAAGATAGTACTTGCTGTCACGCTCAGGAAGATAGATTTTTATAAAACCATGTTGCATAAAGATGAACTATTTAGTGCTACCTTGTGAGGTTGCCATGGTGATAGAGCATTGCTTCATGGGAAATTCACTTTTTTGGTAGCCTTAGGTACCAAGAACCGATTCCTTAGATTGCTCCCAAATCTCACTTTTAATGTGATGCTGTTTTGTTGGAACTGACTCATCCTTTGTATTTTTTTCTCAGAAATGTCCTATGGTGCGGTCACAGCTGAAGTACTAAACATGTGAGCTTACTAGATGATCAATACAGTAGACAACCTTAGGTTTCTGTTTTATGTTCCATGCTGTTGTGCAGTTTTATAAATATTTAAGGTATGTTTTGCTATTTCATAATTTCTCTGAATTGTCCAAAGAAAAATTTCAGGTATTTATAGGCTATGGAAGTGTCTTTAGGATGTGAAATCATTGAAGACTGAATATTTTCCAGAGGGATAAATACTGTTAGTTTTATGATTTTTTTCTAGATTAATTTATACATTAGATGTATGAAAAAGTTCTCTAATTGTTCTTTTCGCATACAAAACTGTGTGCAGTTAGCATATATTCATTTAATGTAAGTGATTGTATCTTTATTATTCTATATGAAGAAATCACATGGGAGCATCAGTCAGTTCTGGCACTTGTAAGGCAATGACGTTCTTTATCTTGACAAATAAAAATGACTTGGACTGACCCATTCCCTCCCTTAAATTTGTGTTTCTGAATGCTTGGCTGTGGATTGCTTGCTGTGCTGAATCAGCCAGGGCTAGAATATTCTGAAGATACAGCCAACTCCTGTGGCATATGGCAGAAAATCTATACATGAATGCAAGGAACACCATTTGGTACCCAGTTGGAGCTACCTAGCTATGCTGATGACATTCATACAGCAGAGATTTTTTTTTTTTCTGGAGGAAGAACCTCTTGCTGTTTTCAGATGAAAACAGCTAAAATAAAACTCATCCCAGTCCTAAAGCCTTTTCTGGAGGAAAGCGATGGAAGTGATTCCGTGTGTTCCGCTGCCCACTGACCCCACGCGTTGCCCCGGGGTGGTAGCCGGCAGCACCAGCTCGGAGCAGCCTGGGGTTGAGCCTGGCAGGCCCGGCAGCAGCGGCGGAGCCTGGCGCGGGCGGGCGCCGCGATGCCAGAGCCGCTTCCCGAGGGCAGCGCTTCCCTCGCGCTCCCGCCTGCCATCGGAAGGCATCCTGGAACAGGCGGCTTGGCAGGGCCAGGAAAAGCATGTCCTGGGAGGAAATGAGGCGAGACTTTTTTTTTTTCCCTTACTTGCAGAAATTCAGGCAGATTTCTGCTGTGCAGAAACACCCACTCCTTTCCAAGTTCTCTTCTGTCAAAGCCAGTCCTGCTGCCTGTGAAATCCTTTATGCAAAATGGCAGCCTATTCCCCTATGGTTTAGGATTTGTACAAATAAGATTTAGGAGGGTTGCCTTTGTTTGCTGTCTTTCTCCTGAAGATGGAGTTTTCCAAGTGTTTGCATCATGTTGCTTACGTGGAAAGCTAAAAACTGTTCAGCATTGAATATACTTGATATTTTGTATCATATGTATTCCTTTTTTTTGTTTTTCCCCTCCTGGGTTGAGTTTAAGTGAATAGTAAGCATGTTTAGAAATACTTCCTTGCAGAGGCATGGGAGGCTCTCTTGCTTTATTGCTTTTGTTAAGTGATACTAGGTGTTGGTGTAGCAATGTACTGAATACCAGGAGTTGTTCTTAATCACTTTGGGACAAATTGAACCTAAAATTTCAAATACCTGTTTTCATGGAATAGGCCAAACTAGTGCTTCTTGTGTTATCTTTATACTGAAAAAAATTGGGTTTCAGTGTTTTGCTCGGGATGTCTTTAAATATGTAATCTGGTTACTGTACTTATTCTAAATGAAGGTGATAATTCCCCACTGTAAAATGTCTATGCAGTTCATCTGCACATAATTTCATATTCTGAAGTATCTGTTTGATAAGAATGAACTCTGCCCTCATGATAGTGTGCTAAAATATTGATACCATTTCTTCCTACTTCAGAGAGGAAATGTTCCACTGATCAGTGTTTAATAGGTGTTTTCTTAAATGTTGTGTCAAGGTCATTTTTATGTTGCCCCCACCTCTACAATTTTGGTAGCTACCAGGGACTTTTTGCTACTTGGCTCGTGCTTTCCTCTGCTGATCCTTTTGCATCAGAGGATCAAATTCAATTGGAATTTTTTGGGACTCGGGTCACTCATTAGTAACACAAGATCTTTTGTTGCACTTGGCACTTCAGCCCCACCTGATAAAGGGCAAGGATATATCAAAGAAGGGGTACTGACATACAGCGAGTGAAACTAGACAGTGAAAGGAGTCAGAAATGATTTTTTTAAATCTCTATTGTCATAAATTATTCCAGATTTCATTTTTTTCTAGACAAACACTTCTTGCAAGTATGTGAAAACTAGTAAGTCCTTGATGCCTCAGGTATAAGTTATACCCAGGGATCCTACAGTGTTATTGCAAAACAGTGACATTTAATATGCAAAACTTTAGGTATTGGGCTAGTACTTCAAGTTGCATCTGTGTGCTGTGTGACTTGCTTGTGTGGCCCTGTGAGCTCTCCCCTTCCTCCCTGTTAAGAGGATGCCACCATCCTCAAAAACTGGCCTTCCTCCACCCTCTCTGACAAAATGAGTGCCAATTTCACAGAGAAATTTTACAATAAGTTGACGTTTCACTTGAGACATGCTGACACAAATCTTGTGGCAGCAGCGTAACAGGATACTGTTAGAACTTTCTCCAAAGCAAAACTAAATTGTAGAGTTGGGGTGTTAAACTATAAGAACAGTGGAATGTATTTCAATACAACACTAAATGTGGAGCTTGAAACAAGTGCCCTCATGATAGGAGCTTGTTTAGAGAGCAAAAACTGAGACTATCAAATCATTTATAGAAAATCCTGTGGAAATGTGGTTATTTCCTGCGTATGTGTATCTGAGGATGGATCATTTAGTAAAGCAAACATATGCCTTCCAGGAAGGATAAGAATTTTCCCCTTTTTCTTATAACCTTCAAGTAAGGTCTGAGCAATTTAGTTGACCTAGTGAGGAGTGCAGGTGAGGAGCTATTTTGTAGTACCTAGTAGTTAGTTCTAGTTAGTACCTAGTTGCTAGTTTTAATTTGATTCTGGAATATTTGGATCTACCAGATGAGATCTGTGACAAATGTTATTAAATCAATGTTTGTTGGTTGTAAAGCACAAAATGCTTTGGAATGTGATTGTATTCAATATTTTAAAAGCAAATGAAAATGTCATAAAAGCCAATGATGAAACTATTTCCACTTATTGTATGTTACTGGATCCTAATATACAACTGTGAAAAGTAGAGTCCAAAATAATTCTTTAAACATAAGATCATCTTAATTGAAAACTTCATGAGGTAGTTGAAGTTCATGTTTTTAGTTAGAATTTCAAAAATCGGATTACTGTTAAGCACTGCAGTTAAGGATTTGATTTCCCCCTCTTTGTGTTAGTGTTAAAAAGCTAAAGTGGAGGGAGTGAGCATTTCTGTCATAGAAGCTTATATGGACTGGATCAAATGGATGTCTTTTCTGTCATCTATATATATATTTTTTATTTTGCTTGGCCTCTTGAGCATTGAATATCTGAACAAAGTAGAATGCTGCCGATATGTTGGCGAAGGCCCTGAAGGCTGTGTGCCATCTTCCTCCAGTGATTTTTTTGTTCAAACTAAGTGTTGACATGTGTTTTGAAGTCATGAAGAGCAGGCTAAGGAAACAAATTGAAATATTGTTGAAGCTTTACTGACTTTAGAGCCGCTCTTTCATCTGTCTAGGAATCTACATGCCATAGGGTTGTAAGAGCAAGAAAATGTCAAGTTTTTATTTTTATGTCTTTGCTATCAAAATAGAATTCCATTTCTGCAGGGAATTCTGAGTTTAAAAACCTCATTTTCCTTCTATAGAAACTGGGATTTCAGGACTTCCTGCCAAGTAAACCCACTTTGTAAATGTTTGAATGCTTGAGAGTGCTTTTTGATTTCATTTTTTTTTCAATTAATGAATCCAATGGCTGTAAATCAGGATGCAATCTGTAGTCTTCCAGAGCCAGTATTTTCATGAGCAACCTGTGCTTAATTTGACTGTCACATGTACCATAAGAACTTGTTTCATTGCATTTCGTTGGAGAATTGGCTTCCACAGTTGTAAAACATGCCCTGACCAGTCAAGTTTGCTAATAACTTGGTCATATTCAGATGTATATGACAATACTTTTTGTTGTAAGGCCCTGACCTGGATTTTCTCTAGAACATATTTGTTTTCGAATCTGTTTTGGATTTTAAAATCAAGATAAGAATTAACTTCTTTATCAGGCTTGATTTTAAGGGATTATGAGATGATGAACTAGAACATGTGAAGGGAGATGGAGGGCTGGAGGCTGACTCAGTTTTAAACTGACCTACACTCCAAAGCAATCTGAGAAGGCTAAAATAAAAAGTTTAATCAAGATCACTTTCAATGGAAGGAATACAATGTCCTAATTCAATATTGTTCCATGGCAGAAAACTTTTACGTACTGACATTTTAGTTGCATTGGTTCCTTATTTTCATTGTTTCATGTTGAACTTTCTATGTTAATAGAATTATATTTAATTGCTACTCACAACTTGGAGCTTAGTGTGATGAATCCCTAATCTTCCTGTTTTTGTGAAAATGGGAATTCCTAAATTGGAAACATTATGGCCATCATGACCCTTATCTGAAAATGAGACATAATACAGTAATCATACTTGTGCAGTAATAATTAAAAAAAAAAAACTTCTCCAAGTACTAAATATGTGACCTGTTTAGGATACTATCAGACTGAGCGTAAATTGGTATAGCACAACAGTAGAAGCAGTAAATAAATGTGATTCTGCCTCTTGTTTTATGGCAAATGAGAACCTTCACCAAACGAGAAGTGTTTGGGCTTCTCTGATGGTTTGGACCTGCTGCTGCAGTTAGTGAGGTGGCTTTCTCAGAACAGCAAGCTGTTTGTTTCTGATTTCAGTCATACTGAAAATTAAATTAGACTTTCTTTCTCTTTCACCCACATGAAACTCAAGCATACAAAGATGAACCCAAAAGAGCAGCTTTTCAAAAACTTCATGGCCTTAAGTAATTAATCTGTGTGTTATAATTATGTCTAGCTTCAAAAAGAGAAAGCAAGAATATTTTTTTCCCAGTGCCAAAAACATATTGAGGTCAGCACAGTTTCAAGGAAAGCTTTTTGTTAGATACTCGAAGTGCAGCTGAGCTTGGTTGATTTCTTGGCAGGTCTCTTGATTTGTTTCACTGAGATTTCTTTCAAAAATTTGATAGTATGATCCTATGCTTGGGAAAACTTGTTAATATTGTATTTTCTTGCTTTTATGTGCTAAGATGATCAAGAAAACTTGCAGAGTTTTACTCTTATCTTAACCTGCATACAATATAGCCAGCTGCAGACCTACCTGTAAAAAGGATTTGTGAACTGACTGTGACATCCGAGTATGCTCTTCAACTATATCCAAAAAACTGCTTACATGAACATTTACCTTGGTAAAAGCAGAAAAAAATGTAGCTTTTGGATCATTTCCTAGTCCATACCCTTGGACTTGAGAATTTATTGTTTCTAGTCTATAGGCTAAGTAACTATTTTAATGATGCAATGCAAAATACTTTCATGGGACATGTTTGTTTTGGATGTGTTGATCACTAATTTCTTCAGAAAAAGGTTTTGTGTTTTTTTCAGGACTTGTTAGTTAATATCAGTCAGTTACTGGTAGGCTAGTTTTCAGTATGAAATTCCAGCCAATATTGCAGTAGGTTTTCTTACTCCGTGGCACAACAATACTTTTTCATAATATTTACCTATATTAACTAAATTTCTCATCAAAATACAAATTATGTCTAGCATTGTATGATTCTTTTTCAAGTCATGCCTACTTTATTTATCTTTCTGAACTCCAAAATCCAGAGCCATATGTTTCAGCCATGTATCAGCAGGGCTGAGCATCTGTTCTCTAAAAAGATGTGGAAGCTCTAAGTGATAAAAGTGTGTTCAGACCCAAATTCTGTACATGTTGAATAGCCAATAGACTAAGTATAACTGACAGCAAAATTTGGTCGTCTGACTTGCTTAACGTGTCCATCTTAAGAGGGTTGGCATGAGTCTGAACCACATATGGTCCTACATTTTAAGAGAGTCTGTTAAAGATATCTTGATGCTCCAGATATTTCTGACCAAGCTGTAGCTAGAATTTAGAGTTTCTCAAGCAAGCATTTAGTCATTGTCATTTGGATTCTGAATAATTACAGGGCTATGTGACCAGAGTCAAGTCCCTGAAGTACAGTAGCTTAAAACTGGATGTGAAACAGCACTGTTAAGTATCATTACAGTCATTTTTATATATAGGTATTGTATCCCTGAAAGTGGTGAAAGGGTGACCTAGTGCAACCACTACACAAGCCTTACATGATATGATAATTTTTTGTCTGAGATCTGTATAGCCTAGGATATAGTTTGAGGAAGCCTTTCCTGTCTTGCTATGCACACAGAACCGGAGGATCAGAAAAGAAATTGAAATCCCCAAGTGAAGAAAAGATTTGTAGAGCACAAGTTTTTTCTAAAACAACATGACTGAAAAGCAAGATGATGTCAAGTAATTCTACAGTAAAGAGTTTTGGAAACAAGAATCAACTTCTATAAATTTTGTTGATCTTAATGTAAGATTAATTTAATAAACATTTCATTTTTAAATACACATCCTTTTAAAATACTGTGTTTCAGGCAAAGAAAAGACAAATCAAGACTTAGATGTGCAGGTATGAGACCCAGATTCACAAATTAAATGATGCCAAGTGTTACCTAAAGTTTTGGTATATGTGGAATGTATGCACTCAGGAATGGGAGCCAATGACTGGAAAGAGACCCCTACATTTAAACCAGACAAAAGCATAAAAAAAGAATAGTTTGAAATTTCACGGTCTGTGGAACTTAAGAGATCTGATACAGTGCAAGACCATAATCCAAGAGTCTAAAACATCTTTATCTTTTAAGCCAAGGAGCTTATTTTGTAATTTGCTTTTTTAAAAATTTGTAGTATATTCTAATGGTGTTTTCTTAGGAAGTGTGAAATCGGCCTCAATGCACTTGTGACGAGCAGGGGACAGTGCAGCTGTTCCTCAGCTCTAGGGGTATTTTAATTTATGGACCTCAGAGCAGTCCATATGGTCCTTCAACCTAATTAACTGTTCATGATGTGCTGAGGAATTGTTTGGAAGGAGCCTTTTTTTTCTGCTTCAGTTCCCAAACCTGATCCTGCACTGAGTATT
>JAVCKT010020043.1:0-11263 GCA_032273925.1 Rhynchotus rufescens | reverse complement strand
TTCCTGCCTTCCTTCCTTCCTTCCTTCCTTCCTTCCTTCCTTCCTTCCTTCCTTCCTTCTTCCTTCCCTCCTCTCTCTCATTCTGCCTTGCGTTCCCTTCCCCTCACCTTCCATTTCCTTCACCTTCCTTTCCTCATTTTCATTTTAAAACAATTCCATAATCTGTTGACAAGATTAAGAATTCCTGTTGGTTCACAGGAAATAAATAAATCCTTTTGGTATTCTGGAAACCTTTGAAGTGTATCAGAGTACTTAAAAATGTTTACACTATGACATAAGTATCAAGTGAATACTTATATGATTTAAAACATTACTTTGGATTAGTGTGGAGTGGTGGGTCTTTGAGACCACACTGTTCGCATTATCTACTTTCAAAGTATTTTGTCAGATTCTTGTGTGGTGTCTTTAAGAGAACATTTTTCTCTTCTAGATTTATTTTCTTGAAGATAAAGGAGTACCAGAACTGAGAGTATCTCAAAAATAGATTAGCAAAATATTAAAGGGACAAAGTTGTCACTGGACTGATCCAAGAGAAATATTCAGTTATGCAATATTTCAGCATAATTAATATACCATACATGATCTTCACAGTTTCATGACACAAGTCTTACAATTTTGGTTACATATGAGGAGATATCTGCAAATATTTCTCATGAAGGGGATTATAAATCTTCCCCAAAATTAAATTTTAGACTTAAGTGTGTCTTCTTATTCACAGTATTTTTGCCGCTTCTTTAAATTTAAAAAGAGAACAATGAACCTACTTTTGTGTTATCCAAGCATCAAGAAGATGATACTAAAAATACATATATTGTCAAGTCATATTTGAATTGAATTGAATTGAATTGAATTGAATTGAATTGAATTGAATTGAATTGGAATTGAATTGGAATTGTAAATCAAACCGTTTTAGCACATAATTAGTTCTCTGATAGGACAGTGTGTTTTAATCAGATGGAAAATAGCTGAGAAAAAAAAATGTAGACGTGAGAATAATGAAATATATGTTGCTGGTATCAAATATATAATCCATTAGTAACATAACCATTTGACAAATGCAATTATTCAGTTGTTTTTACAAGATTTTCAGTTTATGTGAGCAAATGGTTCTATAGCTGCATATCTGCCTAAGATCCAGATGGATTTGGGGTCTGGACTGTTACATTTACACTAATCCCTTTAGATACTAGCAAATTGTTCGAACTATAGGAATTCAATCTAACCATGCCAGGCAAATATGGCCTACTTTCCATTGGGTTTTGATTTCTCTTCTGTGTGTGTGTGTGTGTGTGTGTGTGTGTGTGTTTAATACTTTATGTGCTCTGCTAGTACAAAACTTATTGATAAATTTGAGTGGAATATTAGATAGTTGTTCCTTCTGAAGCACTTGGATGCTTCTAAGTTTGTTTAATGTGAAAAAGTAGCATATAACTGGGATTATGCACACATATATATGTGTATATATTTAACATGAAGAAGAAGTTAATTGATGTTCAATGCAATTCTGCATGAAGAAAATGCTTATATCTTATTTTCAACTGTTGGTATAGCTATAGAGTCTTTCTTTCTCTTACTATCTTGATATATGGTCAATTATTGAAACAATATTGCAGGATTCTTTGTAGAGTCTTTGAACTAGCTGAGAATAGCTCTGGTTAGGATACTCAGTGGGGAAATAGCAGACCACTGGTAAAATCCTCTTTTGCCTGTTTCAGACATTTACATTTGATCTCCCATGTACTCAGGTATGTGGGAGACTGATGAGTAATCACTAGTTTATTAGACTTTTTGATGTTTGTGCATATGTCTTGTCTAGTAGCCTACTGTGGACATGCAGAACTTTTCTAATAAAAGTGCTATATTTGACTGAGCCTTTCCCTACTAGCTATATGCTCAACACGTGGGTTCAAATCCTAGCTCTGACCCAAATTTCTCATGTAACCTCAGGCAAGACAATTTAGCTGCCTAAAAATTAGGCATCTAATCTCAGCTAGTCATCTAGACTCCCTCTGTAGTCAATGGTGAGAGATAGGCACCCCAGAAGGCAGCTTATCCTTCCTATTTTAGACCCCTATCTTTGAAGAAGATGAATCACCCCCTGCAGGTGCCTAGCTCTGCAGCCATTGATACTGTGAGAGTCTAGATGTCTAGTCTAAACTAGCTGCTTCACTTTTAAATAGTAAAAGACAGGTAAAATGCATTTCACTCTGAGTATTTTTTGCCTCATTTTTCTGTATGCACCGAGGAGAAATCATTCGTATGTGAGAGTGTGTGATACAGATCCACGTGGGCAAGATATCTGTTTTGTTGGTTTGCAGATCTCCACTTGTCAACATCACAAACTTTCCCTTCTCAATATATAGAAATCTGCTGGATAATTTGGCCTTTAGGTACGAAGTACACCTTACATTTGTAAGGAGAAGCACTTACTGTTACTCCTGTAGTTAAAGCTGTAGAGAAGAATGAAACATAGACACTCACATGAACTTAATCTAAAGTATTCTTTCTTACTTTGAATTGTTCTAAAGAAATCAGCGATCTAGACTTACTATACTTGGGTTGGATGTTAAGTGACACTATATGTGAGCACTGGCATTTGCATTCAGCTCTTTTATGCAAACAAACCAATTCTGAATTTTTTAATTCTTCCTGCACAAGAAAGGGTATATAAAAGGGAACTCTTAGTCTGTGAAGATGTAAAGGTTTTCCTGCAGGTTTATACTTATCACCAGGTATCTATTCCTTGGCACCTTTATGTCAGCTAATAGATGCAATGACAAACTTTCTCAACAGAAGCTATAACATGATTATAATATAAATATTTAGTGTTTAAGACCTTAGCCCTCTTTAAGAGAGAGAGAAAAAAAAAAGATATCTACTTGGCAGTGAAGTGAATATGTGAAGGGAATATGTGAACACCTACTTGATGTTCTGAATTAGAGCTGATCTCACAAGCCAGTTCTGACTAGACCCACAATAGGCTGAATTGCAGCTTGGAAAGTCCTTCAGTTTTAGGCAAAGTATGTGGAACAAGCATAAAAGATTGCCTACTCATGGCTTTACGAAAATCACAGTCAATGGGAAGGGATATGTTTCTCACTTCAAGAAAAAGAATTAATAACATAGTCTTTCACTATAGTCTAGTACCAAAAACTGGGGCTGCAGCATATGATGGGCAGAAAGGCAACATTACTCTTAGTTTACAAGATTTCAGGGAGACACAGAGGTATTTCTTCTCCTTGTCCATGTGGGTTACACGAGTAGAGTGGGGAGTAGGGAAGTAGAATTGGACGGGGATTTGAGAAGCAACTTTTCTCTTTTCCACTGCAATTAAATATCTCTCCTTTTGTCTGGTCTGGAGGATAGAGAAGTGAGTACTTTTTATGCCTATGAAAATATATGAATATATGCAAAAATGAGAACATATAAATCAAATTGGGATTATGCATGCTTGAAAATTATCCTTTTCATAAGCATGGTATCACTTATATGTATAGTAAAATTTTGGACTCCTATATAGAAATATGCAGAACATTTCCATATGCATTCGTTGCATTATTCTGTGAAATGGACAGTTATAAAGGTCATGGAATAGAACCACTTGCTTAAATGCTAATATATATGTTTATTTTCAAAAAGAAAGATGAAGCTGAGTCACTTATGCTTTCAAATCAGACTGAAGGTCTGCAATAAAAGCACTTGGCTGCTCACCTTTTAGATAGGGAACTTTGATCACATGCTTGTGTGTGAAGATTATCTTGTGGAAGTGAAGAACAATCTGCTGACTTAAGCTACTTGGTTTTCTCATACCATTAAGTGAAAGCTTGTGATCATGAGGAGACAATTTTTAGGTGTCCTTTTTCTGTCTCTGTCTTTCTTTTCATCTGCAGTAAAATAACACAAAAAATGGAAAAGAGAAAGGTGGTATATGGACTGTTGTAGAAAGAAAAACAATTTCTTTATTTCATTCGAAAACAAGGCTGCTGTTTCAGATGACATTTTGGTTTTGACAAAATTGTCAAAAGAGATTTAACTCCTCTTTTTCTGGATCAGAAGATTTATGTAAAAGCAACAGAGCCCAGCAAAGAAATTCCTCTGACTATTATTAAAGACAGATCTGATTTTACAAACTCTGTGTTATTTAGAGATAAGAAAATTGCACAGAAATAAACAACTTGACATTTTGCTTCCTCTTTACACTATGCCTAAGATGGAAACCACATGAATATAGGCATATTGGTTTGGAAATATGGAACATGACAAATCATTGTTTTGCTTTGTTTTCAAACTTGAAACCAAAGAAATTGCAGCCTTCTCAGTGAATTACACAGTCATGTTTCCCTGGATAACTCTGATTCTTCAGAACTTATTTTAGTGTTTTAAATAACTGTTAAGCTGAGATAGTAATTGTTTATTAGTCCTCAGTGTACAGTTCAAACCAAATAATTACAAACATAACCATTCTTATATCATTTTAGAACTACCAATCCTGAATGGAGACTATTTCCTTTTTGGGAAAAAGACAGATGTTCTTATTGAATTGGATGGTGAGTGATGGAAAGGGTGAGCCTATTGAAGTCAGTGGAAGCCTTGCTTTTGACTTGTGTTACCCATGATTTGAGCCACAGTTCCACTACCCTGACGTGTTAGATCCATTTGCCTAGAGTGTATCTGCACTACAGTCTTTACTACAAGCAGGACACCAGAGTTAAACACATGGGGTGCTCCAACTCCAAAGCGTGCCCTGTTTGCTTTCAAAGATTGATTTTGAAGAAATTTTGATGGAAAGATTCCAGGCAACCTGGAGTTGAGGCTCTGGTGTTGAGTTGGCCTTCCAACTTTCATCTTTACTGTCTGTCAGTTGATTTTTGTATAATTGAATCAAACTCCTTGTTATTCCTTGGCAGGATTTTCTGCGAGGCTAAAATATTTTTTAAAGTAAGATATGCATTAGATATTATGCTATTATGAACTGTATATCTGTGAAAAATTGTAAGTTATTTCTGGGGAAAGATTCCTAACCTTTCTGAATTTGTTATTGGTTGGCATATTGCTCTGTGATTGGAAGAAGTAATGAAAAATTTCCTATATCTGGATACTAAAATGCTGTCTTTATTTCTGAAAATATCTAGGTAATTTCTGAGGAGTCAGGAGACGAGTGTGAGTGAGTTAGACTTCAGAACTGGAAATGCAGCAGATCACTCAAGTGATTTTACCACTGATGATAAAATTCAAGAATTGTGCTGTAGGTCTCAGATTTTGGGCTTTAGAATCACTCCAGAACTGTCACCATTCCTAATTCTCTACATCCTATGAACAATTTTTGATTATTTTAGAGGTTTTTTTACACATATGAAAAAATGGGATAATTCACACCCAGAGGTTGCATTAGATAATATTCAGATTGTATTTTGTAAACAGTAAATATCATATCATGGAAAACTATGTTGAAATATTTAAAACATGTTTATTGGCTTTATTAGTTTTATTATCTATTTCACAATGAATCATGATCTTTTATAGTATCCAATCATTATATTATAAGGGAAGAAGACACTATATGTCTATATAAACATGTCTGGATGTTTTCCAGCAATATCATTTTCTGCTAGAAAATCCAGTGTCCTACAAAATTAAAATTTCCTTTAGGAAAATTTCAGGCTTTTGTTTAATGGTGCTAATATAATTTTTATCCAGAAATATTTGTTTTACTTTTTGAACAGAGTTAAATGAAAAATTCAGGAACAATCCTCTTGTTCGGAAAGACAACTTAGGTCTGCAGTCTGTCCTGTAGAATCCTAGTTCTAGGATATTCTTTAGTCTTCCTGTAATCCAATGAAGACTGGAGTTAATTCAGGCCTATGTTATGGAGTCATAAACTTCTCAATATCATACAGACAATAGAGTCTGGATCAGGAAGCCAGGTTTATAATATTTGCTTTAAATTAAAATTAATATTGAAATAAAGCTATTGCTAATTCCATAATTTTTTTTTCTTAATCTACCTTATCTAAAAATGTTTGCAGTTCTCAATTTCTGAAAAAATCTAAAATGAGAAGGAGGAGGATGTGGAAATGTCAGATTTAGAGTTTTGTAATGATGGAGATTCTGTATTTTGCCCATCTCTCCTAATAAAATATATTTATTTCTTTGTATATGACTTTACTCAATGTAAACAGACCTTACTGATCTCTCATGCAATTGACTCAGTGCTGCATACAGTGTCCGCAATACAGCCTGAATGGAGATAAACATTTGAGATATAAATGCCTCTGGTGAAAAGCAGACCAGTACATTGTGCAGCCAACACTTAGGTTATGTGCATAGATTCCTGGGGGTGGACAAAAGGCAAAGGAGGAGAGGAATTTCTCTCCATTTGACCCTCTGCAAATCATCTCAGCTTTTATGACACCAGTCCTCTTATTTGGAAAATGTGCTGAAATTTCCCTCCTCTGTGAAGCGTTTTGAGAGCTACAAGTTAAATGTGATCTCCAAAGGGGGCTAAAAAGTGATGTTGTTCAACTTTTAGACATCCATATAAATTGCTAAAAGTGGGCTAGAGGCTTATCTTCATATAGCTAGAGGGGGTTCTTTTCATCCCAGACTCACTGAATACTTCACTATTTTATATTAGATTGTCACTAGAGCAGGGAGTGGAATGGAGATCTCTCCTCTCCCAAGTGAATGCCTTCATTGCTAAAATATAATCCTTTGTAGATCTAGCGCAATAACCTCCATTTCTTTCTTCATCTGCAAAATTGGTTGTGTGCAATAATGCTTTTCTTTTCAAGAAACAGCTCTAAAAATACAGTGATAATCTTAGTGCATAGTGGTGTGGCTTAAGATTACAATCTGCAGTATGAAATAAAAAAAAAATCAAATTTGTAATCAAGATATGTGATGAAGAGCGTGTTAGCAAACAGAGGTAACTGAACATATGTGACCCAAACCTGTTTTCCTGTAAAACAAGGAGAATTTTACCATTACTTTTGATGGAAACAGGATATTTTTTTCTGATGCAGTGAAGGGTAAGAGAGATTTTTTCAGTGATAATGGACCAAGATACAATGAATTAATTATTGAAAGAAATCACTGCTGGGCCTAGTTAGTATCTTCTACCATGTGCTCTAGAGAAAAAAAGAGGCAATTTAGCCTCTTAACCATGTGCTCTAGAGAAAAAAAGAGGCAATTGCATGTTAATCATTTAGGTGTCTGATGGCAAAAGCAAAATGGAAAGTAATGGCAGCATTGTATTTTCTTTCTTCCAGATTTATATTTTACTTCTGTTGCTGTAGCATTTCTGTGTATATTAATCAGACATATTTTCCACATCTTCTGCTATCATTTGCTAAATCAAGAGACAAATTCCACTGTTTTTTAACCTCCGTGTGAAGCCAACCAATTTTTGAAATACATCATGCAACTTATCATAGTATTCTGAAAGTCTGGCTTTTCCCATGCATTCCAATGGTGATCTCCATTTCCTCTGCTCTAATCAACACCATCAGCACAGGAAAAAAAATCTGCTTCCTATTTGATTTTAAAGACTCCTATATTTTTATATATCTAACTTTGAAAAAGTTTTTTAATGCCAAGCCATCTAACAAATCCTTACTCCCGTGAATGATTCCTTTCCACAGGAATATTTCCATTGCCTTGAATTTTGCTCTTGGACTGGAATAAATTTGATAGGAGAAAATTGCTCCATCAACCTCAGTGAGATTGGACCCTGGAGTAAAGACTGCTCATCTAGTGCAGTGTGTCAGGATTAAAGCCTCACACAGCGTTTCAAACAGGTTTTAGCTTATCTTTTTTTTTTTTTTTTTCCTGATAAATAGCTTTCTCAGCATTCATGCTCTTGAGACTTGATGTCTGCACTCTGCTCTCCTAAATTTAAGTACTATTATTTGGGGAGGTGGCCCTGGCAAGTGCTTAACCCACAGCACCTCCTAGATGGCTAAGACTAACAGCTCTTACAAGCCATGGCTATTTATAGGCTCAGTTCTGTGGGCTGAAATTAGAGAGAAATCCCACTAGTAAAACATGCATAAATAGGAACTGCTCACTATGTAAGTCTTGCATGAGCTGGTCCTTCCTTACTTTTTTGCAGTGAAGTGAACTTGGTCTTATTCAATTGCCTTGTTTGTGCTGTGGTAGAATTGAAATAGAATAGAGGGTCATATTGCTGAACCATATTATGGCCATGGTCATTGGAGAGAGACCTCTATCTTGCAAATCCTCTGTCTTGACTATTTGAAAATTAGCTATTTACTAATAAGGGAAACATATTCTAAATTAAAAACAGGGAGGTTAGGAAGTTTTTTCTTTTTTTCTTTCTTTCTGTTTTTTTAGGTAAGCAAGAAATAGCAAAAAAATTATGTTCCTCAGTTTCACTGTGAAATATCTCTCCTTTTCAGGGAAATATGTTTTCTGGATGGTTTACCACCTGCAAAGTATACTACACATCTTTGTTAAATTATTTTCTGTCTCTGCAGAAATAGCAGTTGAGTTTTGTGGTATTTTTAAACGAAATGACTGAGCATTTAGCGCAATTATGTCCAGCACTATCATTTTTTTTCTTCTTTTGTAGAGCCATATTTTAACAGGGAATAAAAAATGAGACACACTCTAAGCCATTTTGCATAAATGAATAATTAGGATTGCCACATATTGCCAATTGTAATTAGAGATAATAATACTAGTTTTTGGAGCTTTTACTCATGCACTGCCTTTGAAGAAACATAGAACTTTTGTAACATTCATCCAGTGAAGTGAATGGATTTTTATATTCTTCTTACCAAGGATACATATATGAGCTTTTTTTCCCTGCATTTTTTTTTAAGGTAACCCTAATTGGTTGTAAGCAAATAAGTAAATAAAAGGCACACTGTAAATAGTAGGCTCTTAGCAAAATTAGAGGCACATTAAAGATAACACACTTTTGGGACTTGCAGATCAGTTAGCAAGTCATCTGTGCATTAGGGTAAAACTAGCAGCTGCTTACAGTTAGCAAGCAAAAATGCTGTAGGTAACATATGCATGTGCAGATCATTTAAAGGCTCGGTTTACCTTATTTACATTCCAGCACCTTTGGGATATGAAGAAGGGATTTTTTTTTGAGGGGGGAGGGGAGACTGATTCATGAAAAGTGCTGAACTAAAAACCAATTTTGGACACACCTTCTTGCAGAGCAAGTTGCTTATTGCTGCAGTGGTAAAACCTGCCGTTTATAGTGTTCTCTGATGCTGCCTATCTCCTTCAACATGAGAACTTGGCATGGCACTAGACTGCAAAACAATGCTGTTTAATCAGGTGTGGAGTGTCAGCTTATTACTTTTGCCAGCAGCTTTGTTTTCCTTGGATTGTGTAGCCTTGTAAGAATTCAAAGCCATTGCAATCTTGCTGAAGAAGCTTTCTGAGATGTGTAACTAACGATAATGCTGTATCTCCGGGGTACTGAATGAATGCTGCAAACAAAGTGTACTTTACAACTGTCTCATTTTCCTAGGGAAAAATGGACCAACTTGTGGAATTGTTGCTCAGCTCCCAGTCTCAGTGGGAGTCCTGCTTGAGACGAAAGCTGAGACAATGAGTATTAAGCCTGGCCCCTTCATCTCAGGATCTCACAGATCTTTTAGAAATGTTAGCAAATTAAGGCTCACAAGCCCCGCCTGCAAAATAATACCGTTCCTTCTCTACTGATGGGCAAACAAGATCATGGATCAGTGACAGTAACGAGAGCTACAGAGGAACAATCTGTCTCTAGAGTGGGCTGCTGCTTCCATGTCTTTATCGATTACTTTTCATAGATCAGTTAGATCTCAATTCCCTCACTAGATTTCTCCAGAGATTTCCTAACTTCAGTGGAGGATGTTTTGACATGATTTTCCGCGTGGATTACTTGATGCATTTTCTTCATTCTGCATATCCTGACTTGACTTCGTCACTTAAACCCTATTTGGAAGGGTTGCAAACACTACAGGTTACAAATCCTGCTGTTTTGCCTACCACAGAATGATTTAAATGTGAACATAATCTCTG
The DNA here is from genome assembly GCA_032273925.1 of Rhynchotus rufescens. Classification (NCBI taxonomy): domain Eukaryota; kingdom Metazoa; phylum Chordata; class Aves; order Tinamiformes; family Tinamidae; genus Rhynchotus; species Rhynchotus rufescens. Next base: position 1,222 of record JAVCKT010020043.1, on the reverse strand, counting down.
TTCCTTGCCCTGCAGAAGCTTTCATGTGGCAGCACATCTCACAATTAGACCACACCTAGATGAGATCTCCCAAAGGAGTGCTGCAGAAATTATTATCCTCTTTAGGGATTGGTAACCTGGCATAGATAAAAGTAGGGAAAGAGAGGCCCAATACTCACTTAAAAAGTGCACTGGATTTTTTTATGAGATTTGAAAATAATTGGACTGTTGTGGCTGCTTTCTTTCCTGGTAGTAATAAACAGAAGATATATCAAAATACTTCGCAAGTACTTTTTCTTTATACAGTATGTAGCTTAATTTTCATTAAAGCAGAAGTTTTAGGACACTTTCATGCACTAGACAGTTCGTTAGTGTTTTTACAAGCATATGTATGCATTTTCACTCCCACTCACCATTCAGTATCTTGCAGCAAGGCTAAGGCATCAGCTGCCACAGCTTTTGAAGAAAGTGATTTTAGAAAAATACATTGCATACTTTATTTATTTTAATGTCATGTACATTTCATATATTCAAATTCCTCCTCTCTTTTCTATTTCCATCCTTTGTGTTGTTCTCCACTCTCCAGTCTTCTTTTATCCTTTCCTAGGCACACGCTACCCTGAAACCTAGATCCTTTCTTTTTTCCTTACTTTAATATTCCGCACCATTCCTTTGTATTGCTCACTCCTTTCTAATCCACAAAGAACCACAACATGACCATCTTTTCTTTCACTTGGTCCTGTCTCTTGAGTTCATTCAAGTTATACCTAAATTTGCTGGGTTTTTTTCCTGTGTAACAAAGTCATGGGCTTATCTTCTCTATTTGTAAAGCTACAATGGTTGTCCAGGATCTTATCACAAAATGATTTAATATATTTTTCTCTCTTTTCTTTTTTTCCCAAGAAAAACATATTGCTGTGCTACTACATCTTCTCAGAGAATGACACAATTATCAATTTTCTTGCTCTTAAACTGAACTATAACATCTATTTGCATTGCTTGCACAGGTATTCATTTTCAGGGTTTCATAAACCACCTTTCACTGCTTTTATGCTAATTTTTAAACTGTTCTTGTACTCTGTCTAGGAGGAATTCCACATAGACACTCCAAGGCATGCCACCGCCCAGCTTCCATAGATTCCTTTAATATTGGCCTTGCCTATCTGGACTTCCCCAAATCTGATTACTTTCAGACTTTTGACCACTGCATACCTTTCTGAGAAATATTTTCTCCTTCTGTTGT
>JAVCKT010020042.1:49426-67176 GCA_032273925.1 Rhynchotus rufescens | reverse complement strand
GAGCTGGGCGGCGCCGTGGGGCTGCCCCGCCCCGCTGCCCCGCCCCCGCGGCCCCGCCCCCGCGCAGGACACGGGGCGGGGCAGGAGCGGACGCGGTGCCACCCGCGCGCAGGGCCCCGCGCTCCCCCGCGAGCCCGGCCGCCCAGGCCGAGCCACTGCGCAGGGCACTGAGCGCCCGGCTTCGCTGGCCGGGGCTGCCCGCCGCACCGCGGCGCGTTCCAAAGATGCGCGGGCCCAGGCACAGCGCGGCCACGCGCCTCCGGGCACCCCGGCTGTGCAGCGGTGCAAGGCAGCTTTACAGACCCCAACAGGGACACGCGGCCACCAAGACACTCAAACACACGGAGGAAACATCCCGGCGCGAGGCCATGGGCCAGCCCCCTGCCCGCAGCTTGCCCTGCTTCCTCATACTGCAGCACCTGGGCTTCATCTCCTCTGCTGAAACAGGCACAGACTGTCTCCTTACAAGCACAAGAAAACAACGGAGGAACATGGGGCGCTTCCCTCCACCACCAGGCAAGCAGGGCTCCCTGGGGAGCAGTAGGACACGTCAGTGTCCTGGCAGGAGAGTCGGACCAAGTGCCCCTTCCCCCTGCAGCGCCTGCAGGTGCTGGGCAGAGCTCCGTGCTCACGCGGGACAGCGGCCAGAGGGCTCTGCTAGCGCGGCGCAACGCCCACAGTGCGGCTCTGCGGGGCCGAGAAACCCGCGGCCACATCTGCGTTTCCAAGGCCAGCAACCTCTTGGACACAACTGATCTTAATGGACCAGCTCAGGCGCCTGCCAGGATGCTGCCCAGTGGAGGAGGCAACAGGAACAACAGAAAATCCTGGTCCTGTCCTCCTGCAGAGCCCCTCACTATGATCTTTAACGACAAGAAATATCAAGACACTCTTAGCCAGGAGCACTGTAGGAGCCTCAGCTTTAAAGCTCAGGAAGCAGCAGGAGGATTTCAGGCACCTCTGGAGATAGACCCTGCACTAGGAGGAAGCGATGAAATGCAGCCATTGTCCATGGGGCTGGCGCGGCGCTTGCCGATGCTTCGGAGGGCTCTGAAAGGGTCTCTGTGCGCCTCGGCCTGGGCCAGGCGGCAACAGTGCCGGGCTGTGCCTCCCGCCACGTCCCGGCGGCCCCGCGGTGCCCGCGCTTCCCACGCACACTGCCGCCTTTGTCCGTGGCCACCAGCAGCATCTGCTCTGCTCAGGCCTTTGGGGGCCATCTGTAATGCTAAAACAACCTGCCCAGATGCCCATAAACATTATCCGTCCTGACACTGCTCCCAAAAAAAAGCAATCCCCCAACTCAGTGTTCCAACCCACCGCAAGGCCAGGCTAAGAGCAGGTCTCCTCTGAGTGAGGGTTTCATCACCCCCTTCCCCACTGCTCCTTTGCTGCCCCTGCAATCTGCAGTCAGGGGAAACCAGGCAGGGCAGGAAGTAGTTCCTTTCCCTCCTGTCACAGCTTGGAGAGCCCTGTGTCACCAGGGAAAACGTTCACAAAAACGGTTTGCCAGTGCCCATATGCCTTGTTTTACATAGGGGCATTTCAAACACGGGGCAAATTCCATCATCCAACTCCACATCCCAGCTGCAGCAGCGCTGCCTCCTTCACCCTGCCCAAGCCATTTCCAAGTGGACATTCTTACCGCACTTCTGGTAAGGAAAGGTGGTAATGTATTTTTTTAGTTAATCCACTTGAATAGGTTTTATACTGGGCAGAAAATATTTCACTGGTAGGTTCAGCCACTCCTCCTGCAGGCAGCGCAGGTGAAGGCCAGCACAGCAGCCCCCAGGAGCCCGCTTCAGGGAGCCGCTTGTGCAGACATCCGAAAAGAGTCGCCCGCTGCTCCCTCTGCTGACTGCAGCCTTGCTGGCAGCGAGCTGCTCCCCACACAGAGCACCGCACAGCTCGCACCTCCCTCTCTTCTTTAGAGCCCAGGCATGTCTGCAGGGTAACCTGAGAGAGGACACTCACCCTGCGTAATGCAAAGAAAGCACTGAGGAAGATTTATTATATTTACCTCTCTACCACCAGTCACCACAAGTATTTTCTCCTATGAAACAAAGTCCCTCACATTTAAGGAAGACTAAAATACTCCAGTATAGAGATGTCATTCCCATATAAAAAAAAAAAACCAAAAACCCATCACTCAAGCAGCACCCCAGAAATAACTACGTTTGCTGAGCAGAATGAGCAGAAAGCAGCCACCACTTCCCCTCGCTCAGCAGCTCAGTTCTAGGCCAGTGGGTGCTGCTTTTTCCACCCGCATTTCTTCACTCTTGCAAAGCACCGAACTCCCCCAGACCCGCTGTGTCAGACACGAATAGCCTGCGCACTCAGCGCTGAGAGGAACAGCGGCAGGCACGCAGCACGCAGCACAGATTTAACAGATTTCTACAACTCCTGCATCCGCAAGCCTGACAGTTTCACTATACAGAGCAGGGCTCTTGCCACAAGTCCACGTGAACAAGCAGGCCCCGAGCCCCTCAGCAGCAGCGCAGGGCATATGGAGACAGGGCCGCACGGAGATGGGAGCGAAGCCCTGCACACCAAGTCAAAAATGCAGAACTGGAGCTGCACAAAGGTGGCTTTAGGGATCAAAGGCAGAGGAATAATTAGCATCCAACGTACATAAAAGGCACCCTATACAGCCAGCTTGGATGTGTTGTGGAGCTGCCGAGCAGCGAAGGGCGTAAGCGGAGCCGGCCAACGGACCCAACGCAGCCCAGGCAGCTCCCCAGGCGAGGAGCAGCCATCGACCACCGCGCTCCTCCCAGCAAAAGCTGCAGAACCCCCCTGCACCCTGGGGACTGGCAGAGGGCAGCACGGCCCCAGGGAAAGGGATGCAAACTGGGAAGGCTGCATAAAATCCTTCCCATAGCAATTAGATCTGCACTAGTAACACTGACTCTTCAGATACTGGCAACACTAGCCAACTCTTGCCTTTCCTCACATGCAGAGCATGCTTCCTCTTTGCTCACAGACAAGATTTTGAGCAAAACTGCACTGTTATGGTCCACAAAGGTTAATGCAATCAGATGGGAGACTGCAGTGCCTGGTACTGACATGGTCCTTTAGAGCAATTAAGGAACTAGAGATTAATTTCTGATCTTGTGAAACAGGCCTCTGCCTACTCCTGATCTACCACACTGCAATTAAGCTATTACAGCAATCAGTCAGCGTTTTATCTCGTTACATGATGCCAGCAGTGCAATCCTATCTGCACGTAAACACAGCTATCTAGTCACAGACCTTCCTCCAGGGCAGGGGAGATCAACACTGAGGGCTAATGCACTGCTGCATTAGCCACATTTTCGTATGCTGCACAGGCTGTTGACTGGCGTTTGCTGTGAGCCCAGGTCTGCAGCTGCAGGTATTTGCAGCACCACCTTTGAATTACAAGAATTAATCACTCCTGTCCTGAAACACTCTTTGTAGAGCGCTCCATCCAGGTCCACGCTGTGCATACAAACCCATCCATGCTCTGCTCCTCTTCCAAAATGAATTAGAGCTCCCTTTTCATTACCATGCCACAGAATCTCTACAAGATTACTGCCAGTTCAACACAGCTCAGCTGCGGGTATGGGAAGCAGCACGGCACACGTTATTTCCAGAAGACCCGTGCTCTGGATGTCCCTGCTGGAACAGGGGTTTGAACCAGATGATCTCTAGGGGTCCCTTCCAACCTCAACCATTCTGGGATTCTGTGAAGAGCTTGCCACTAACTTGTTCAATTTATATGATGAAAATGACTTTCAGTATAAAAACAGTATGCTATGGCCAATGCCACAAAATGTTTTTACTCAGTGTCAGTTATGATAAACTTCCAAAAGTGTCTACCAGTGATGCAAGTGAAATGGGACAGCAAATACTGCAGGATGATGTTGACTACCAGAAGACTGTTTGCTATTTTGGGAAATGGGCTAAAGCCCAAGTGACCTTTTATAGATTTAAGGCATGTTATTAATAGCCACAAGTATCCTTTCTACACACTTTTAACCATATAAAAAGTTCTATTTGCTGCTTTTCCAAGGTGATTCTCCCTGCAGGGCTACAGGGCACTTAGGATAACAGAATATATGCAAAATGCTCTGGGCAGATAAATCACTCCTTCAAAAGACTGTTTACAATTGTAGAGAAAGAGTTTATGTATTCTGTTGCTTTACTAATTTTCAAGGTTATAGTGAAAGATTGATTCAGTTGAACATGCTGCTTTGCTTATGTTAAGATGTTGTTTGTGGGCTGGTTTTAGAAGATCATTAAAAAATAACCAAGAAAACCCTGAGTTGAGGTTTTTCACACTAGGACGGACACCAACAACCTCTGAAGTTACTTTTTCTGTATTCAAACCATTTTATATCCAGTTCCTCTGTCTAAAGCAAATTGCTCAAGAAATTCACAGACCTTAAAATCTAGTAATTGGTAGTCTCATCTCTCTAAAGTTTCAGTTAGAGATGAACCTATTACACATGACATGCTTGGCCAACTTTTCCCATCGTTCCTGTGAACATGAAGCAATGAAATGGCAATCTGGAAACATTCAAGCCTTAAATCCCGTTGAACAACTTGCTACTGAACTAATTGGGACTCATCTACCTTCTTAACCATACCAGAAGGTGTCAGTCAAGGGCTAAAAAAAAAACATTCTAAAGAATATCCAAATGAGGATCTCTGTATTAAAGACAAGGTGTTGTGGGTTCATAGTAATTCCTGTTCTAAGCAGTTTTATTTAGTATTTTTCACAAATCTAACAACGTTAGCATGCTTCACTACTTCAGAACAGAAATGTCAAACACTACTCTTGTAGACACATATAGGCCTTCTTTCGTTTGGCAAGGCTCTAGTCTCCTCTGCTGCTCAGTTTCGTTAGTTTAATGCACTATTTTGTTACTTTAATGATCTGTTTCTTCAGAGCAGCTTCAATCCTGCTCTCCCCATATGCCACTGCTACCTGTTAGATCATGCCAGTGTGCCACACTTCTGTGCTGCATGCTACTCATTTAACCTAAAGTGTATTAACCTGAAGTTTAAGTGTATTTTATTATCCAGATATTCTATGCTAATACTGTTTCAAATGCCCAACAGCAAAAGACAAGAACTTGTCATGGCAAACACCACCATGCGAGACAAGAACCCACTCCTAATTTCAAGTTTGATCAGTTTTCATAAATATTTTAAACGTCTGTGGATTTTGTTCAGCAACTTACAGTCAACACCGCTGCTGTCCCCTTAACTTGTTTTTTGTAAAAGCACTTTCTCTGGTGCCTTGAGGGAAACACTGCTCCAGCTCTTGTCTTGCACCTTCTGGCAGCCTCTCCCCCCGCAGCTGCAGTTCCTCCCCAGGGGCACCTGCAGTATTCCCACTCCTATTCACACTGTGGGAATTGAAGAGAGTACCTGCAATACCCCAACTTGAGGGTAAAAACTTGTCTTAATTGTTGACTGCTCAATTCCCATAGTTTTTTGCTAGCAGGAAAGCTATGCAACTAAAGCAACAGCGTCTGGATGTTCTTGTGTCTTACAAAAGAGAGCTTTGACCTTCACAAAATAAGTGCCAAGACTCACCTCAGGGACAAGGCTGCAGTGCCCCGCAGTCACTGGGCACGGGCACTGCTGTCACGGCACTGGCGAGGTGTCAAGCATGTGCACGTTCCCACAGGCTGCTAGAACTTCTGCATCACTGACACCTGAGTATTGAGTTGTTCGTGCATCCCCTCGCGTGCAACTCAGTACCCTGTCACCCTGCAAGGGTCTCTAAGTACAGTGAAAAGAGGCAAAACACACGTGGTTTCAAACCAATCCTTTCCAAAGTGCCATAATTCCCTTCTCCCAGTCACTCGGTTGCTACTGCAAGAAAAAATTTATGCAAAAATATTTAAATTTGCCCTCACTGAAGCAGAAGCAGCAAAAGTCTCAGATAAACTTTAATTATTATTTGCCATGCTACAAAAAACTACTTTCTCAATTTCTGTAGAGGCTGACAACACACAGCAGAGTTGTTATACATTCATATGTATGTAAATGAGGTATCAGAACAAATATAATCTGCAGTTTCAACATTTCCCCCTTCTATTTCAACAAACTGGGAGAACAGAACATCATCAGAAACTAGAAGTATTTTGTGTGCAGAACGTATTAAGAATTCGCTCTTTCTCAGGCCCCAAAGCACTCCCTGTACTGCACTCCCTCAGAGAGCAAGGAGCTCAGGATCACACAGGGAGGAGGCTCATCCCGTGCTCAGTGTGAGCCAAACAAGCATGAGTTCACGCTTACAACACCAGTTTATTAAAAATGAAGCTAAATCAGTTCTACAACTTCTGTTTTGTTCTCGAGTGTACTTCACCCTTTAATATGAGCTGATTTAGCCCTGTTTATCCAACAGACTCATGCTGTAAAGATACAAAAGAGATTTTACTTTGTATTGTGTTGGTGTGGCAAGAGAACTCGTGTCTTGAAGCACTAAACAGGTACTTGTGTTGCCTTTAAAATAGCAGTAACTGAACCCAGGGACCACTACTGCACTGACTCTTGATGCTACAAAGCCAGGAGCTTTGAAGAACAGAGAAGAAATAAGGTTCTTATCCCCAAAACATCACAACATCTACATACAAAGCACTGGAGATAGAAACAAACCAAACCCCTTTGGTTTAACAAAACAACACTCGGAGCAGATAAAGCCCCTGAGCTTCCTAGCAGCACAGCGGTTGGGAATGGCATGGGGTTAACAAAAGCAAAGTGTCGGTGCAGACACCCATGAGACAGCTCAAAACTGACCTACCAGAGGAAACCAGAGGTTTGTAGGAATGGTAGCCTCCTGAAAAAGGAGGAATGGAGCTGAACAAGACACATGCAGCATCCAGAAACTCTGGATTAGGAACAGCGCAGTTAAAGACACACTTAACTACAGATATATTAAAAATGCAACCTAAATTATAAAATTGTGCCCAACGTATGAGCAAAGATGATATTTCAGGCTGTCTCCCATAGCTGGAGCTAAAACATCACCAGAAGCTCAAGGGCAGAAGGTAGGGGCTGGTTAGTGATGATGGCTTTCAGAAATGTGAACACTGAGAGCTTCTGAATCACTACAAGACAAGAAAATTGACTGTATCTTCCACACAGGATTACCAAGCAGGATTAAGAACGCTTTTCTACTTCAACAGGACATTAAAGGGCAGGTTCAGAGCCCTGGTTGAGGTCTCCCCTCATCTGAGGGGCCTGGACTTTCAGAATTGGCTCTTTCAGGTATGGCCTCAGTGTCCAAGCACAGCGAAAATTAGTAAACCTTCTAGTTTTTGCCCTTAGCCTCTTCAACATGGCCATGCCAAAAGAGATACAGGTTTTCTTCTTCCTCCTGAAATATAGCACCAGGCGTAACAGTTTCCAGCACAACCAACTGAGCAAGCCAATTAGTCATGAGCACTAATGAGAACAGTGGGCAGCTGTCAAGCTTACATGTAACCACCACGCAGCTCAGGCCCAGGCAGAGGAGGAAACCCAGGGCTTGTCTATGCAAATATGGAAGATGTGGAAACGCTCCAGACACGTCTTTAACAGGTCTTAGGCTGCAAGAGCCAACTCGGTGCAGGAGCACGTGGGCCCAAGCTTTACAACTACATGGGCAACAGGCGAAGTTCCTGCCACACTGCTAAGAACAGCACTGAATTTCTCATCAGCCTGCAAAGGCTTTTACAAGCGTTTAACAGCCTCTGCTCTAATGGAACATAACTGAGAGCTAACTTCTCACTGATCCGAGCGTGCTGATTAGCCTCCTATATCTACAAGCAACCAAATCTTTCTCAGTCACAGGCGAGTTCAAGACTTAAATAACAGCAGATACTAAACAGTAATTAGTAGCTACAGTATGCAGAACTAGCTAACAGGATACACTACTAATTTCGATGTAATAAAGTAATGATATCATTAAGGAAAAAAAAGTGTCCATTTCTTCTTTATCGCAGCTTTTGCTTCAGCACTTTGGAGAGGCAGCGCTTGGCAGCCGCCGCTGCCTCCTCCCTACAGCCCAGGAAAACCAGGAGCCAACCCTCCTGATTCTGGTGCGCTTGGGGCTCTACATCCTGCAGAAGGCCACTGCTTGGAAGCTGCAGCACGCCTCTTCTGTGTCCCATTGGCTATTCAGCACACACATTTCTATCACCATCCTTGCAGAAGGAAGCAGATGTTTCTCCAAACATTTACAGCATCCAGCCTGTACATATGTACCCATGTTTGGTGAAAATATGAGTAAGTTTCAGGTTTGGCATGGGGAAGAAGAAGTTGAGATTTCTTTTACAAAAGACCATGATTTTAAGTTAAAAAAAAAAAAAAGAAAGAAAATCACATCCCATGAAAGCACAACTGTGGAACACTGATTAAAGTGAGCACTGAGTCATCTAATTGCATTTATAATTTAATCTTGCTAAATAACAGACCAAGGGAGATTGATATTTACCTGGTAATTTTACCTAAATGCAAAACCAGAATCAGCACCGTCTCTGCTTGAGCACACACTCCCGCATGCCAAATCTCTGAAGTGAAGCTTGCATGACTCAAGGTTTTTGCCTTTAGCTTTTTTAGAATCAGTGAAACTAGCAGCAGTCAAAAGAACCAACAAAAAAAATAAAACAAACAGACAAAAAGCAAAAGCCCACATACACCCACACTCAAAAGTTCCCACCTTGAATTTATTTCCTATTGGATTCATTAATTTAATATTCCACTGTAACTTGCCTGGTAACTACAGACAGCAACAACAACAGGTTTAATATATCTTGATATCATATACACAGATGATCTCAGAGGTCCCTTCCAATCTCAACCACTCTGTGATTCTGTGACTCAGTAGGCTGTGAACAAACAGCACCACTTGTTATTCAAAGCAACGGTGCCAAGTCCTACATCCTCCATTGCTGTGGCTGTTCTTATGGGAGCAGTACATGCTGTTTCGCCTGCCCAGCAGCACCCTGCAAACACCACCTATACTGCAAGGGCAGCCGGGTGACGAGTGAGCCAGGGCCAACCACGGTGCCTACGGCAGAGAATCCTGTGGAATTCCGAGAAGCACACACAAGAGGAACAATGGAGTTGATAGGACAGAAGTGAGCACTGCCGGTGAGCCGAGCCCTGCCTGCACAAGTGCCTTAGGAAGCGACTCCAAACTGAGGCGGAGCTGCAGGCCCGCGAGGGACAGAGGAGCAGGCGATGCTGCCGGGTCCTGCACCCGCCACATGAGCGGCTTCCACGCGCTTCCCGCAGAACCGCGTGCACCGGCTAGCCGCGCATCCCGCCAGCATCTGCATCCCGGCCGCTCAACCCTGCTGGTCACGAGCAGGAAACGTAGCCCTGGTGCCGAAAAAAGCAGGGAACGGACTACGACAATGCAACAGCAAAAATTCTCAGAGCTAGACTTTTTAAAACAGGTTCAATTTACTAATAAAGCAGTTAACCATTGCTTCTCAGTAATCAAAGACAGAGTTATCAATAACAGGCTCTTAAGTTTGTGTTTACATATAGCAGATGCTATAGCAGAATACGGTTATTGTCAAAAAACAAAACAGAACAGTCACACACACAAAAAATCCCACACATCTTTCCAGTTGTTCCTGCCAAGCAATCCAGGCCAGCTGGGTGAGCGACCAGACCGTGTAGCTGGGGAAAGGTCACCTTCTCCAGATCTTTTCCCTGATGCTTTCCTGATATTTTTAGGAGCAATGAATCTCCCTGCTCACACAGGACCTGAAGTAAAGTAACCACAGTTTTAAACCAACAGAGCAAAGGTAGACTGTCATGCTTCATAAACACAGGTTGCTTGCTTTAGGTACAAACTCTCCAAGTTTCGCTTATCCCAAAACTCACCTGAAACTAACACTACAATCCCCCAATGAAAACAGTGTCAGTATTGAAGCTAATAAGAGGCCTCTTTCTGATATGGTTCAATTGCAAAGTTAATCCAACCTAGGAGAACATACACTTTGCACATCTAGTTTATTACTGTTTCTATTCTTTCAATTGTTGGCAGGAAAATAAAAGCTCAAATACAGCTGCAGGCAGACTTTCAGTGCTCCTCCCAAGAGGAAACTCTATTCAATTGATAGATCTTGCTTCTCAGAATGAAGTTATAATTAATGCTAATACTTTGTAATTACTAGCTGTAACTGCAAGATATGCTGATTTCTGGATGGGTATCAGGGAAATGTATTGAAAGCTGACTATATCATACCTATAAAACACTAAAAAGTGGTGGCAGTTCCCACTTGAAGTACTTTAAAATGCACTGCAAGGGGGGGGGGGGAAACACAATGTGAAACAAACAACAGTATTGCTCTGCAGGAAAGCTGAGACAACCTACAGAACACTATAGAGATCTTATTCTTACTCAAGTCTTTTGTGATCCATCCAAAGAAAGGGAAGGTAGTACACAAGAAAGAACAACGTTGTCTAACAAAAACCTACTTTGGCTTCAGGACCATGACCGTTTTAGCAGAACCAAACACTAACAGGATTGTTTCTCAGTCCATTTAAGACTCCTGGTCAGACCCTAAGCTGTCTGGTCAAAAGGTCAGCCTTCTCACGTGGCAACTTAACTGTATGTTGTAACCTACTGCATCCTAATGTAGTTCTGTACCCGCACCTTCTGGGAGCGGAGAAGGCAACCAGATGCAACACTCGTTCATATGCAATCTCATAATATAGATCATCACATAGCCAGATGAATACAACTACTGCCTCTGCAAGCTTCTAGCAACTGTGACACCAACTGGCAATCAACACTCCAGGGCTAAGGCCTCCAGAGCTGGAGCTAAAAGCTAGACAAAGAATGCATTCTTCATTACTGCATACTCATCAGGTTTAAGGAATAGCCTCATAGAAGTCTGAGGTGTCTCAGTAGAGAAGCTGTCTCCAACACCCATAAGACAATAGATGCTTTTAGCATCTGAATTTAGTAATATAAGTCAGGAGAGAGGGGGGAGAAAAAAAAAAAAAAAAAAAAAAGAATTAAGCATTAAATGAGAAAGGTAGTTTTTCAGAAGCAGCACTTTAACCGAGTTGCTATGGGAAAGGGCAGACATGGTGCCCGTGCCACCCGACGGCACCAGTGAGGCCACGCGCAGCACCGCGCACTGCGGGACAGGCTGCCGTGGACACGTCTCCACAGGCGCGGACCCGCTCGGAGACACAGCACTGACCCACAGCCCGCGGCAGCCACGCTGCGGTTGACTCACGCTAGATTTACTGTCATCATGGTCTCTCAGCAGCCTAATATATCTGCAACTCCACTCATTCAAGCCAGAAGTCCTTATTTTTATAAAATACATAATAAAATGAGAGGGAGAAAAAAGTCATCAAGTAAATACAAGGTGTTGCTACAGCAAGCAGTTACTAGCAAGGACTACTTCATTTGCTGCCCTTTCCATCCTTCCTCATTTGTCCATGGTGCACCATCCTACCAACCTATTACCTTTCAAGAGCAGCAGTTTCATTTCAGTGAGATCAAAGTTAAGCACCTGTCACATGAGAAAAGAGCTAATGCTGGGATCTTTTTAAGCTCTTTGCTTCACCACTGAAGAATATATGGAACACAGTAGCATACTGTTCGCTGAAAGAAACTTGCTTTTAGAAACATTTAAGAAAACATACAAGCAGGTGATAAAGACCAAAGGTAAATCCAAGCAACTTACTGCTGCTGCTGAGGCCTCCTCTCCACCTATATAGATAGAAGAAGCTATCTCCATCACAGATAAGTTGGTGGGAGCATCAGTAGTAGATGACGATCTGGGCCGACCTGATTGAGTATCTTGGGCAGATCTCCTGTTGATCTGAGGGCTTCCTTTTGGAGGGTCCATCTTGCCCCGCCTGCTGTGCAGGCTTGTCCCTCTCTTCATTTTAGGTGGCACTCTGATCTGCTGAAGTACTCGATTCAGAGCTGTGGGGTGGGTGGAGACACCATCAATTTCAGCACAGGCGCTTTGGCTTTCCAAATCCATTTCAGCCTCCAGATCAGCCTGAACTTGCTGAACGTCATGGGGAGAAACTGAGGACCTCCTGCGCTGGTGCTGGAAAAGGTGCTTCAAGCCTTGACCAATCACATTAATGTTCTCCAAAGCATTATGCGTTATTTTGGATAATTTTTGTTCTGATTCATGCTGTTTTTTGGTCTCAGTATCTTGGGATTTGCCTCCAGGATCAGGGTCATCGCACATCTGTTCATTGCCAGAGGGCTCCATTGATGACACTCAACAGGCCTATTGGACTATTCATATATAAACAGGTCCCCCTCTTTTAAAAGGCTTGCGTTTGTTTTAAAAATGCCAAGATTGTCAGCCAATTAGGTGTGCAATTGCTTCAAGAGTGACTACACATGCAGCTGTGCCACGGTGATCTCATGCTTATCTAATGTTAAACAAAAGAGCCATTATTATACATTCATGCAGAAAGTAGTGGGTTAAAAAATCCAATGTGCAAAACATGCCATTAACAATATAAAATACATCAGTTTTCCAAGCATCCTTCAGTCATGGTATTAGTTGCATCTAGGCTGTATGCAGAGGCCAAAGCTTTCATGGGAAAAGTCATTTACTGCCTAGGGAAAGAAGCCCAGCACAAACTATGCAGGGAAGGAAGAAAAGTAAAAATGCTGGTCTCAAAGGGGAAGCAAGGGAAAAAAACAGCTCTGTTCTCAAGAACAGAGCCCATAATAATACTTAAGAGAACATGAGGTTAGACTTCTGTAGATTCTGTACCGTGTTACTCTTTGGCAGAATTCATTTTGTTTCTTATCAAAGATTTGATCTTGTGCTTCAAATGTCATGCCTGTTCTACCTACCTGATTTTCCTGTGGAATGCCTAACTTCACACAATTCATATATGCAAGAAACTAGAACATTTCCAAATCAGTTACGCTGCTTTTCCAAATTGTAAGAAACGGCTCATTATTGCCAGCACCCAGCAATGGCATTGGCAACCAGATGTGATAATCTGTCTTCAAGCAAGAAAAGGCAAGCACAAATGTTTCAGTAGGAATAATAATCTTGTCCACAATTTTCAGTGAAAATAGAAAACACTTTTTAAAAGGCAGATTTAAAAGACAGTGACAGACCTAAAAGGGAAATGGAAGCTACACCATTTATCTGTAGCTCAACTCCAATGGAGAGAAATCATGTAATTTTTCCCCAGAAGATCTCAACCTCACCTCTCATACCAGTCTGGGCTCAGGCAGTTGGTTACACTACCTCGCAGTAGCATGGTACATAGTATATAGCAACACACTACTGGAGAAGTGCAGCACGGGAAAGAGGAAGGAAGGACACAGTATCTGGAAGAGTTTCACATCTGCACCATGAGATCACATGCTCGGAAGCTGATCATTGTTTTCTTGCTGGAAAGTTTTGATTCTATAAATACAGAACCCAGATCACAAAGGTCCACTTCAATCTTGGCAGGAGGCAGTCTGAGCTTTAAAAAAACATTTTATTTAAAATGCAACATATACTTGGGGTGCAAGCACATTCGGTTCTATCTTAAAACAGCTGCAGAAGCATAATGCATTGAGATTATGATTACAGAGTCCTCAATTTTGTGCACCTGAAGCCTGACACAAGAGATGAAGCAGATATTCCAAAACATTCTGCAAAGTGGCATCCAAAAAATATCAAAAGAGCTGCCTCACTTTTTCAAACGTCTTAGCTATCAGCCGGAGGAGAGACAAAATTCACTAGATATAAAAAGCAAAACAATGGAATATATATGTCTGCAAATATATATTATAGATATACACACACACACACACAGAAGAACACACACACACATGTAAGTCCTTTATGTGCGCACGCACACACACAAATATTTTGAAAACGCTAAAACATTGAGTCTCAATTTATTAATAAATACCCCATCAGGTTAAGAAATCCATTAAAAGCAAAGTAATAAACTTCAGCCCAAAAAAATGAGGTTATTTATCCATATTCATGCAGAAATTCTGTGACTAAATCAGAAATATTACCTTTTCCTGTTGTGTACTTAACATACTTCCTTAAATTACTTTGTCTTTATAGCTAATACTATATTTGAATTTTTCAATCTCTTATTTTGAATATTGTTTTTACCTTTTCTAATACAAGAAAGTTGAAGTATAAGTCTCTACAATATGGCTCAGGGAAAAAGTCTTAGCGAACAGCAACAGTCCTAGAACTGATGGATAAAAGACAACTTGACAGCTGAGCTATGACTGCCTTTATTTTAGCAATTCACTGGAATTTATTTTTCTGAATAGTAGCTTTCTATCAGATTTTAACGCAACACTGGTGATCATAAAGATCATCATTTCAGTCTAACTAGAAATTCATGTATCATTTTGGTGAAAACCAATCATCTGCTTCAATTAGACCTCTTACATAGATACTAACCTGATACATACCGGGCTGCAGTCAATTCACAAACAAGTCACTACTGCCTTCTGTATTCTGCAATTGATTTCTGAAATTACAATGAGCTGTATTTTTAAGGGGTTCCTCCAGGAGCTTTGTGAACATCTGTCTATTCATATTTCCATTTGATAAATCTGGTGTGAGCCTGAAAGAGCTTTTAGGATTTCTGATAGGAAATTGCCCAAACTATTAATTTGTCCTAGTATCTACATTAAGGGAAAAAACAGAATAAGATAACTCAGAATTCTAAGAGCTATGAAATGTGCTAATTGTGGGTTTTTTTTTTTTTTTTCCTAATTATTTGCCTCAGTATTCAGGTTTTGTACTTGGTTTTCCATTTATAACAACCTTTATATTCTCTGTTTCAGAGAGGAAATCAAATAGACCATCTTTTGGCATAAAGCTCAGGAACACTCATTTCTGTTTCCTACGTATAGTGCATGGGAGGCAAAATTAATTATTATTTTCAGTCACAGTGAGCAGAAGATGCTATAATATTATTACTTCACAGAATATGTTCATATTGTCCTTTATTTTGCACTTATTTCACTGGGACACAAAACTGTTCAGAAGGAGAAACTGCCAAATTCAGATTAAAGTGCAAATATAAAAACCAGTACTTGCCTCCATCAGTTGTCCTTAAGCTTGGCTGTCATCTGGGGTCCCTCTGCTGAGGGAAACTGCAAAAGAAATCGGACATGAGAAGCAAATTTTGGGAAGGAGAAGAAAGATGCACATAGATGCACAAACAATAAAGCAAGGATTGTTCCAACTTGTGCCTTTTTTCATTTAAAGGAAACTGCCCAGGAAGCTACAATATTTTAAACTCTCAGATAGCTGGAAGAATAAAATCCATAATAATGTTAAAACCAAACCTTATGGGATTAACCACAAAGCTTTTCGTGGAAGAATGTTAGCTCTAAGGATTTATGGCCACCAGTACGTGCCAAAGCACAGCTAGCTTTCCGGCTACAGCCTGCAAGGACAGACCGGTCTGGTCTGCAAAACTTGTTTTCTCCTGTTTATTCATTCAGGCAGCCCAGGCAAAGCTGCGCAGCTTTGCCCTTGTTTACGTGGGGCTCAGGTGCCACGACACGAGGGCTGCGGGTGCTCTGGAGCGCGAGAACCTCTGCGCGCTGCACACGCGGCTCGAGCGGCGCCCCTGCAAGGCGGCCGCGGGCAGCGGGCAGCGCCACGGTGCCAGTCCCGGGACAGGTACCGGGAAGGCCCCTGTGCTCAGTGCACCAGCCCCCTGAGTGACGAGTGGCACCGGGACCGGCACCTCGCTCAGGCCAGCGCCAGGGATGCGGTGCTCGTGTCCACCCCAGGCAAAGCGTCCGTGGCAGCATCGCTGCTTGGGCTCTGCTCTGCTGCCCTAGAGGGCCATGCATTTCAGAGGCACTTTGATGATGGCCTTGCCAGCTCCGGGCCAAGCCCCATGTAAGGATGGAGGCTGCTATGGGGGCACCATTAGAAGACGGTGACCAGGCAGCTGACGCTGACAAACTGAGAACCCTTCTGCAGCAAAGCTTGTGGAGGGGAGTCCAGGTGTCAGCCTGAAACACAGCTAAAACACCCAACCTTCTGAAGGAGACTCCTTACTCATTAGCTCTTGAGGACAGTAACGCAAGCCTTAAGGCCATACTTGCCTAATGAGTCTTTATTTGGCACAAATTGACCCTTGGTGTTCTGCTAAGACCAAAAAACCCCTTTTTTATTATTTTTTTTAATTTCTCTCACTGTATCAATATGCCAAAAAAAAAAAAAACCCAAAACAAAAAAAAACCAAAACAAAACAAACAAAACACTTCAGCAATGCCTAACCAGGACCTACAGCACTTTGGTATCCCTTCTCAAGGCCGAATTTTCAGTAACAATCTTTAAATTAGCTATGGAAATAGCTAGATCCTCACTGCTTAAACATTTGTGCAAAGGTTTTAAGGGCATTTGAGCTGTTTGAGATGAAGTCAAGATTTGAAATAAACCTTTGATCATACATGAAAATTGCATTTGGCAGTCGGTTAAACTTCCAAAAGGAAAGGCCTTAAATATAAGGAAACCCATCATTAACTATTCTAGACAGCTTCAGCAAAGCTGAAAGAGTAAAGTGGTCAGGATGAAGCACCATGTTATCAAGAGAGATGATCCTCCCATAGGTGCAGGGCACAGGAACACAGGATAAATTGTTCTCTCTTCTATTTAAAGCACTTCACATCTCAGAGCCCTTATTCACATTTATTACATTTTATTGCAGATAAAAATGAAGCAAACTTCATAATACATTAAGACTTAGACATTTCAGATCTGCATCTCCAGGAATACAGAAAGAAAATTAATTAGAAACATTTCAATAGGATGCTAGAATGTGAACAAGTAATGACAGCAAATACTACAAGATTAGGAGAAAAGTGATACAGGGAAGATGAAGGCATTTTTGAAAACGGTCTTACTGCAGAAGACGCTCCATTTCTACAACAGTGTGAGTGGAGAATTAAACAGTCTCCACTCGCAGTGTGTGTGCGCACAGGCCTGCGAATGTGCAAGGCACTGCCCAGAGTTCTGCCGGGCAGGTTTTCAGGAATAGCAGAGGCTTCTAATCTGCTCCAGCTCCCAGCCTGGACACCGCACAGTCCACGACCACAGTCCCCACAGGATGGCTTTGAGACACACGGTCACAACAAATACAATTCTCCCTTTGTGAATCAGAGCCTCCAATGATAAATACCCACGATTTTGCACTTTCTAACAGCAACTCAGTGTTTCTTCTGAATTTTCAAAAACTGCTGAACTGCTCTGACTGGAGTTTCTCCACTTTCCTGTACTGCTGAAGAACAGGCAGAACTCAGATGTCACCTTGTTTTCACAAGGGCAGCAGCCGTCCTGCGGAGCTAGGCGATCGCAGCAGCGCTGCTGACTGTCAGAGAGAACGGGGAGGGAGGGCAGGACTGGGCACTGGTGCTGCTTCGCTCCAGGAGGAGCTCCCGCGAGGAAACACTGCCACTTCCACTTGTTCTGTATAACCACTTCCCTCAAACACTACATAGCATGAGAATGTGTCAGGAACTTGTCGTGCATTTAAGGTCAAGATCAGAAGTCAAAAAAGGTCCTGCCCTATTAGATTTTGGTTAAATTGTATTCAAGTAAACCTTGACTCTAAATGAATACCCTTCAGAAATACAATTATTTGTAAGCAAAATGATCCTTAAAATCACCACTGAAATACAGCTCAGGACTGACATTTGAAGTGCGAGTGCCTGTTACAGACACAAACAGCACAAAACTACAGAAATGAGGAACAAAAAAAAAAAAGGTCTTCCTGTAATAGAAAAA
>JAVCKT010020042.1:19687-49326 GCA_032273925.1 Rhynchotus rufescens | reverse complement strand
GAGCGCGGCGCGTCACGGCCGGGGCGGGGCCAGGGGGGCTGGCGGCGCCTCGCCCCGCCCCCGGGCTGCACCTGCCGGCGGGGCGGGGCCTCGCCCACAGCCTCCGTGACGTCAGTTCCCGCCGGCGGGAGCGTCGTGGGGAGGCGTCATCGGCACCGCGAGGCCCAGGCCCTGGCACCGGCACCAACAGCAACGGTGACACCAACACCAGCACCAACAGCAACGGTGACACCAGCACCAACAGCAATGGTGACATCAGCACCAACACCGGCACCAGCGCCAAGAGCAACGGTGACACCAGCACCAACACCGGCACCAGCACCAACAGCAACGCTGACACCAGCACGAGCACCAACACTGGCCCCGAGACGGCCTGGCAGGCTCAGGCCGTCCTCTCCAGAGGAGGGCACTGTGCAGTGCAGGCGGCCCCCGCTGCTCCGTGGTGCAGCCCTCCGCCTACAAAGAGCCATGGGATAAGCCCCACTGCTGCATCCATGGCTGCAGCGCTGTAAACAACTCAACTTTCCTGCCTGTGCTCCCCAGGTCCCCAGCCAGGAGCCGCCAGTGCTGGAAGGATGGAGCTCTCCTGCTCCACTCCCTCCCCTACCCCCTTCTGGAAGGGCTTTTCTCCACATGGGATCCCTTCCAGGGCACACAGCCGCTAGCCTGCCCTGCAGCTGCCTGTGAGGCTCTTAACTCCTCAATATCTCTATTCCTCTCTCCCAGTGTGAGGCCTTGCAGTGGTGGGGACGACCCTGCCCATTCGGAGCACGGGGCTGCCTGGACGTGACCTGGGTATCAAGGCACGGCAGAGCCTTACGAGGAGACCCCGTGGAGCAAGCGGGTCTGGCAAAGCTGTTTGAGTTGATCCAACTACCTCCCTTCATCCAACCAGCCATGTTACCTAGGGCCAACATGCTCGGGTTATTTATAGATGGCAGTGTCCTTCTCTGCAAACTGATTTGATGGAAAGAAGTTGCCTTGATCTGTATTTGTCTGATGCAATTAATGTATTTAGCTGGAAAAAAAAGTTGGGATTTATTCAATATGACTGTTTTATTCCAAACCAGCACTCTCTGCTTCTTGAATTTTTCCACCCCACTCTCAAGAATTAATGGGCATGAGGCAGCATCTCTCCCACTCCGGCCCATTCCTCACCCTCTCTCCACAGCTGCTCCAGTCACTGCACTCCGTCCTGAGGCTCCACAGAGCCGGGGAAGCAGCGCTGTGCAGAGCCCAAGGGTGAGGATTGCTGTTATGGTGGCGGGGACCACGTGCAGTCTGACCGCCCACACATGCAGGCGGCAGTGTCTTCACCCACTGACCTGACGCATCCAGCACCACCAGCACCAGACAACTGCCTGCTCCCACTGCCCTTGGGCGCCTGCTCCTGCTGTCCTTGGGTACCTGCTCCCGCTGCCCTTGGGCGCCTGCTCCTGCTGCCCTTGGGTACCTGCTCCCGCTGCCCTTGGGCGCCTGCTCCTGCTGTCTTTGGGTACCTGCTCCCACTGCCCTTGGCGCCTGCTCCCACTGCTCTTGGGCGCCCGCTCCTGCTGTCCTTGGGTACCTGCTCCCACTGCTCTTGGGCGCCTGCTCCCGCTGCTCTTGGGCGCCTGCTCCTGCTGTCTTTGGGTACCTGCTCCCACTGCTCTTGGGCGCCTGCTCCTGCTGTCCTTGGGCACCTCACTCCTCTCACCACCCTCCTCCGTACATTAGAAGTCGAATGAGCCCTGCACCTTTTCATCAGCAATCTGTTATCTGCGACCTGGCTGGGCACTGCACGCCTTGCAGGATCTAGGGATGAGGCCGATCTGTTTGGAGAGGACAGAACTTTTGGAGAGGACAGATAAAGGCCTGGGAGGAGGCCTGGGAGAAACAATGCAGCCAGCACGGGGGTGGATGGGCTGGCTGGGAGCTCTCTCCCTGCACAGCTCCAGCACACTGATGTGCTGCAGCAGTGAACAGAGCAACCATCCCCACACTGAGCATTTGAGTATCTCTTTCTCACTTTTCTGGAAAATCTCATAAAGGAAATTGTCTTAATTAATGACCTTCTAATGTCCTCAATAGCTTCTTTCCTCTGCGGAGCTACTTTGGGCCATGGCCTCCTCAGGTGTGCTGAGCAAGGAAGGGCAGTGGGATTTAAGTTGGAGATGTCTAAGAAAACAAGTGCTGCATGAGTGAGCACCTGACATTCCTGGAGTCAGGTATGACTCAGTGCCTTGTCAGGCAGGACCCCCTTCTTGTGGTTGTAGTTCTTAGTCTGGGACTTCCTTAGTCCCTGGCACCATGGTTTTGTACAAACACCTTACAGAATCTCGGATCTGAAATCATTCTGATGCCAATGCCACACCGGTGCACAGCGAGGCAGCTGCTTGTGTTTCAGCAGCGAGTTGAAGCCAAGCTCTGGCTACCCCATCTCTGCATTTCAGCCTGGGCTGAACACAGCGCCTCTTGCCCTGCACACAGCCCCCCAGCACAACGAGAATGAGCTACAGAACACGAGGGCTCAGAGTTGGACTGCGAAGCTGTATTGCCAACTGACGGGGGCGACAGAAAGAACCAGATGCCAATGGAAAGAATGCTGTATTTACTATCAATATTAAATAATACAGAAATGAAATGACACATTTAACAAAACAATAAGCTTACTATGCACTCAATTTTAGCAACAAACAAAATAAGCACGGTAATGCACCTAACCATTACAATACGAGAAAGAACAGTGATTACGAAAAAGATACATCACCATTTGCCTAAACACGTTACCATCATCCAGATCTGCAGTCGCTGTTGCGGCGACGATTTGGAGAACCTTCCTGGCAACTGGGAGGTCTTATGCCGTGCATCCACCCATACGTGAGGTCTCAAAAGTGATAGCAAGAGGATCCAGTTTTTACAGAGCCAAATTAGCAAGCCAGAATGACTTGCACATCTTTTTGGGCGGCAACATCTGCTGGCAGCCTTCCCGACCACCTGGGACCAGGGCTTGGCCTGAGTCCAGGCCGTGGCTGGGAGGGTTCCCTAAAATATTTTGCAGACAATTACATAAGAGCATGCAAAAATTTCTAAAATATCCGGTTTGGCATTAAAGCAGTTAGCATAAGCGGTTTGGTGAGTCTTTGTACAAGGTTCATCTATTTTTACATAACTAGCAGAGGCAGTACAGGATCCATCTGTAAGTCAGGTCTGGCTTGCGCCTGTTGTGCAGACCCCAGCACTTCAGAAAAGTGAAGTTCTCATGGTATCACGAGATTCTTTCAGTCTGTTGTAAGCAAGACTTCCCACGCACCCTGCCAGCAGGTGCCTTGCTGCCATGGCCCTTGAAGCCAGCAGCTACCTTAAGTTGCACAAAATTTTTTTTCTAGGTTTCCTTTCACTTTTTTTCCTCGTAGCTCATGCAGCAGGGCACAGCCTCCTCTGGCAGCACGAGAAGATAACCAGCCCTCACTGCCAGACTCCTGGCTCTGGCCTGGGTTAAAGCCAAGAACAGGGAAGGGATGCTGGGGATGACTCTGAAAGGCTGCTGTGGCTTGAAATGTCTTTAATAGTTAGGGTTTTCTGTTTCCATCCAGTTTCAGTATATTAAAAACACCTAATCCCATCTGGGATGTATCAGAGCAACAGTGTTTCCCCCATTGGGTATTAGATGGGCTGTAATTTGATTTCTGGCTCCTGTGACTAAATTGCTGCAGCTTTGCTCTTGTGGTCCAGAAATTCTAGGGAGCCTTCAATGAAATTACAGCTTGTTATACCTGGAAGGATGCACTTTACTCTCTAGATGATGGTGTAATGCAATAATGTGATGAAAAATAATGCACTTTCATTTGCAAAGTGCTCTGCCTTGTGTAAGCAATCTAAACCGGACTAGCAAGGTAAGAAAACAAAAGTAATTCATGCAAATTGTAACAAAAATATAGTCCTTTCCATGCGACATTTCCAAACCAATCAGTCACATAGCAACACTCTTGCAGATTTTCTGTGCAAAAATACTGGCCAGTTCCCATACACCACAGAGGCAGAGAGACAATAACCAGATAAATACCTAAGAAAGCTTGCGGAGTTCCTGAAGAAGGTTATTGTGCATCCAATTCACTACAGGCTGCTAGACGGTTTTCTCTGCTGGGGTGTTGCCCCAGCTTCACAATTTAACAGACCAGTGGACTGTTAGGCTCAACCCCCTCCTGGCCCCAGACCGTGAGGGGGGCAGTTCATTTCTGTCATTTCAGCCTTACCACATTCTTTCCTAGAGCAGGAGGAAAGAGGAAGGGAGGGAGAGAAAGGAATCTTTCTTTTAATGTGTACATGCTTATCGTCTTTTTTTAACCCCGATAAAGTCCTACACAACTTTGTCACACTAGTAGATTTACAAAGTTTTTACATGGATCATTTCATTCTCTGCATAACAATGCAATGTAAGAATATAGTAACTAATGCATTTTGATCTTCAGAGTCCACTGCCTCCTGTGAACACTCACTGTATTAACACTGAGGTTGCTACACTGCAAGTAAGAACATTAGTATCAATGATTAAAAATATGGTTTCCCCTTTTATCTGAGGCTCTTTGAAGAAATGTTGCAGATACTGCAAATGAATTCACAGTAAAACTGACTTCCTGCGGACTACTGACTGCTTCTGCAAAGCCAAAATCTCAAGCGCTACTGATCAGTTAAAAAAAATATATATTTTTGGTGCCCTGAAAGTCTCTATCTGGGGCTAATGAAAGCAAAGGCAAAACTCCCACAGACATGGACGGTCACCAAATGTCACAAGGGACACGTGAATGGCCACTGGACACTGCAAGGATGTCTTGCAAATGCCTCAAGCACTCTCCTACAAAGAAGAGCTCAGGCAGCCTGTAACAGGGACGGCACATTTCCAGGGATGGGGAAGGAAAAGGAACACATGTGGTACGAGACAGTTCTGGAGGACCCAGGCAATGCTGTTTCTCTGGGGGCACCGGCAGGAAAAGCCTTGGTGCTGGGTTAACACAAAGACAGATGCTTGGAAGAATTAACGTCTTTGGTCAATGAAAAATGGAATTACAAAATGGAAAAAAACACAGAAGTGAACAAAATCCTATATCTTCTAAGATATGGATGTATGTAAAATCTAACTATCTTGCATACTTCCACAAAATGTGTTTCTAGCAGCCCTGATACCCAATGATGGCTAGGGCATGTACGAGATGGACAATATCTCTTCCTGACTTTGTTTTGGGGATGAAGGCTCAGGTGACAGCACTAGGAGAAACACTGCTCTATGCTTCCAACTGACGCCACATGGGAAGAGCAAAGCTGTTTTTGCTGTTAACAATAGCCCGGTTAAAGATGGATCACCTTGTTTTCCAGTGTTCCAGAGCAGTGGCAGGTGTGCAGACCGGCATGCCAGGGCTCCTTAGCAACTCTCCTTCCCAGGGAATTCATGGCACCTGCAAGCAGCTCTGCTGCTAGCAGCTCTGTTCAGCCTGAGAAGTGCAGCTGCACAGAATTAATGCTCATGCTGCACTTCTCCACTTTGCATCCAGCCATGGTCTCTGCACAGTGGAGTAGAAGCTGATAAATATAATTGGCCTTTGCCAGATAGTGTCCAAGACCACTGGCAGTGCATGCAGGGGACCGCTGCCCTCCCTTGCCTGCTGTGCCCATGCTGAGACCAGGACTGCTGCCTGCAAGCAATGCAGCTCCTGCCTTGGCATTGTTTTTAGCCTGGTATAATTGCTTCTTGCTCCCTGACATTAATCAAGAAAAGGTACTGCTGTAAGACTAGAAGTTAATCTTGTGTAGCTGGGCAAAAAAAGTCCTGCCACCTGGTTTGCTCAAGATCATGAGCTTTTTTTCTGACACGGCCACAAGAGATAGTGTATTGCTGGACAACCTCTGCTGATTCTGGATGAATTTGGTTAAATGGCTCAGGTAAGAAAGGCCTTTCAGTGCAGAAAGAAAGAAGCAAGGCCCCCTTCACCACATCAGTCTTCCTACCACAGAGTGTTGGCCACAGCATCTTTCTTCTTACAACGTGGCAGAAAGATGTTACACACGTGCTAAGTAGATCACAGCCCAAGCAGAAAGAGCCAAAGTGGCGCCTGGCTGAGATACGGAAGGGATATAGGCAACAGAGATTTTGGGAATCTGCAACCACTGGGTGCAGAGGTTGCAGACTTGCATTCTCAGGATTAAAGAAAACTCTGCAGAGATTTTGGCTGAGCCCAAGCTTTCCACTCCCTCTCTTTTCAGCAGCTTAGCTTGGCTCTTGATTCACCAGCACAGCAGCTCTTGTACTGCTCTTACATTTGCACCTCCCCCGGCCTCCTGCCTCAGGCCTGAACAGAGGAGTAAGGAGGGAAATCATAATTTCAATAACGCTAATTCCAAAGCCATGACTTGTTTGGTCAGATCTTTGCCAGCCCTGATCCAAATGCAACATCTCTGGGACAGATGTTATTGTTTGTATTAGCTTAGAAATCACATTGTATTTTGTTGCTTTGTAAACTTTATATATATCCAAGTCTTTCACCTTCCTGGTAGCAAAGGCAAAGATGCTTCCAAGTGACTTTTTTGTTGAGGAAAGCCAGATGCAGGGTTGTGCTGAGCAGCGCAGCTCCTTCCTGCCTCGGCCCTGTGCTGGGATGGCTCAGTCCCTCTGCTAGGGAATTGCCCTCACAGCAGCTCCAGCGCAGGAGCTCTCTCCGCGCAGAGCCTGACCCAGACTGCAATGCACATAGCACAGGGCACAGGCAGTAAGAGACAGGGCTGCACTCTACATAGCAGATGCTTTTGTAGTGTGGACAGCACTCGTTCTAGGTTTGGTTCTAGTTCCAGAGCTCTGCCTCCTCTTGTTGAGGCAGAAAATTCATAGCAGAAAAGTCTAGGATCAAGCTTTTTCTATACCTAACGCAGTGAAAGCTCTCAGCTGGCCTCCCTGGCTCTGTATCTGCCTGCAATGCTGCGCTGCAGCTCATGCCCTTCGCATTGCTTCAGGATGACCTGCTTTTTTGAAGGCCTTTCATCCAGCCGAGTCCAAGCTCTACAAAATCGGTGCAGAACACCTAGAACTGATATAGCATTTCCCATCTTGATGAAGCCACTGTTTCCTGATGTTATACCTGCCCAGAGGTGGAGGATGCTTCCCAAACTTCCAAAGACAGGAGCATGAGGCTCAGAGGAGGCAGGCGCCCGCGCCTGCACGCTGTGTTGCAGCTCCTAGGAAGGAGCAGCCCGTCTCACCTGCCCCTTCTGCCGGCCTGCACTTCTCTGATTTTCTGGGCGGACACAGCTGATTCCCGGGGCTCTCCAGAGAAGCAGGCTGAAAGCCTGGTCGACGAAGCGGCAGGAGACCTTTCCTTGCCCAGCAGTGCCACCTCCTGGTGCCACCGCCACATCACGTCCTTCCCATTACAGCCAGGGCTTCTGCTCGGCCTTTCTCACTGAAAGTGGTGCAGAAATCCCTGCAGAAGTGAAGGGAGAAGGAAGTATGCTGGGTGGATCAAAAAACTGCAATTGCTGAAACTTCCCCTGTCACAATATCCATACTAAATGGGGCTTTACTGCAGAGACAGAGAAAATGATGTTTTCTCTGTTTTCTCTGACTCAGAGGTCAAAGCTCATGTGGTTTTAGAGAGCTGGATCCCAAAGGAGCTCTCCAAATGCCAAGGTGGGAATGAGGAGTGGGCACGGGCTCGCACAAGCACCGAGAGTGCCTCGGGAGAACAGTTTCCAGTTGCACTGCTGTGCCCTGCAGCTCCCTTTGCCTCCTGCCCACACGTGTCCGGGTCTTCTGCTGCAGGATCCGCTTGGGGACTGCCTCACAGGTGCCTGCTGTGCTCCCTGTCCAAAGAGTCCACAGCTCCTGTGCTCCAGAGAGCCAACGGTCCTCATGCTCCACAATGCCAAAAGGAAAGCAAAAGCTCAGAGCAACGTACCAGGGCTGTAGGTTTCGTCTCCCACACTACCAGTGTCCAGGCAGAACAAATTCAGCATGCGTTCCTTAAACACATGTCCTATCCCCAATGCCTCTTTGCTATTTCAAACCCAGTAATTCACTTTCAGAGTGACCTGGTTATGTCCATGCAGCAAATGGATGGATATCTTAATCCCTTTCTACTACATAAATCCAGGATACATACATTAAATTAGGAGCATGGATATGCACATGCATATGTTACATGGTGTATTTAGTTTGAAAACAAGGCACAGTGTGTAGGTAGAAGTTATTATATATTTTATGAGATCATCTAAGGCAGTTGGGCAAAATATCCAAGTCTTTAAACACAGAAGTTTTAAGTCCACTTTGTAGAAGGAAACCTGATGTTTCTGTTCCAACAGTGCCAATGTTATTCCTGGAAGTTTTAAGCACAAGTTGGAGAAGGAAGTCAGGCAGCCAGCATTGGGGGGCAGCAACGTCGTGGGTTTCGCTTTGTGCTGCAGAGCAAATCTTCCGCTCTGCTCTGGGACAAGCCTTGGGCCGGTGTCCCTCTGTCCTCTGACTCCCTGGTGCAGGTAAGGGCTGCTGCAAGCCCTGCCGCAGTGCCTGTTCTGGATGCCTGTTCTGCGCACTCCAGAACGGGTCCCAGAAGGGAGGGCTGCACAAGGCACTGCACAGTTGCCTTTCCCCATGCTATCTCCACTGTCACTACTTGACCACTCAAGGGCAGAGGCTGCCAAGAAAGGCTCTGCAATCTGCCAAGGTCTCTGTGGTGGTTTGTGTTCCCCCTTGACCCAATCTGGCACTCACACATGTGTATGTGATGCAGCAGGAACAGTTCTTCAGAGATCCCGTGCAGAGGGAAGCAGTAAGAGAAGAAAATAATCAGCTTCTGCAAAATACTTCGGTAATGCCTGGACTGCCCAGGGTAAGGCAGTCAGAACAAGATAGGTAATTATGAACTCTGCAAATACTGTTTTTCTCTGTCCCCTCCCTATCCTCTTCATGCTTCTGTCTCTAGAGTTCACACTGCTTCTGCAGTGCTCCTGCAACGCTCAGCTACACTATGACCAGTAACATGACAATTAATCAAATACTGACAAACAGCTCATCAATCCTGTTATGAGCATCTCCCACAACACGGCATCATCCAGACTGACTGTATCTGTCATCATCTGGGACAACAGGGACCTTCCTGACTGTTTCTATTGCTTGGTTAGCACTGTTTAACTGGCATCTTGCTCCGGCTTTGTGCTTCTGGAACTGTGTGCAAGAACAGTTGGAGCTGAGCTTGTAACACCGGGAATTACAAGTAGGACATCAGTGAGTAAAAAGGGGGCCTTACTTCAATCAGTTGTGTGCTAAGGCAGATTCAGGAACCATGGAGAGGTTTGGGTCAACAGCAATTCATAAACAAACCCAACTATTATTAATTCATGAATAAATTTCTGCAGCATTTTTTTTTCTTGATTATGTTCTTTAAAAACATCAGTTGAAATCCCTAAGGGCTCTTTTAAACACTAAAACTCTGCAGGGCTTTGAGTTATTCAGGCTACACAAGCTGATTCAGGGGACAGATTGTGAAGTACAGTCTTGTATAGAGCATGTTCTGTTTGCTTTCAAGGAGCTGCCAGATGTAGGCCTCTGCTTTGGCTGTGCTATGTGAGCTGAATATTCAGAATCTACTGAGAAGCACAAATCAGGCTGGAAAAAAAAAGGAATGTAAGAATGCAAAAAGTCTGTTTTCCCTTTTAAGTTTGTGTGTGTGTGAGAGAGAAAGGCAATGAGAATGGCTTGTGAGCAGCATTAGATAGACTATGTGCCTTGCAGCACAGAATATCACAGAACTAAAAGATGATCCAATGTGAGCAACTGACACTGGAATTAGTGATGGATTCAGGCTGCAAAGTTCACAATGGATGCAAACATCCAAATGTGCAGTATCTGAATCCAGAACCCAAATAACAACGTGCAGACCGGGATGAGGTCACTGTACCTTCCTGCAATTCTCTTTTTCTTGTTTTGTGGGGGGGGAGGGGGGTCTATTTCAGCAAAATTTGCTTCTGTGAATGACAAGATCCTCATACACAGCATGAGGTTTTAGCACAGCTCCGGTCGCTTTTCTAACAATATAAAAAGGGCTGTGACCACTCCTTTTCCAGGCTAAATAAAGTGCTCAAAACCCACATTCTAAAAAGCTATCTAGCCGATCTCCAATCTCAACCATTTACAGCATCCTGGGATGCACCAGGTTTTAAAGCACTGGATAACAGTGCTTTAAACAGTGCTATCCAGACTGCTACACCAAGGTCAGTAGTGTTAGGTGGTCAATCCCAGGGTGCTAACCAAAAATTCTCTTTGACATCCTCCAATTAGCTCAGCACTGCAGAACTGAATTTGCAATAAAATAACTTGGTAAGAATGGAGGATAGAAACATGTTGAGTCAAAGCCAAATCTTGGCTATCCCACTGTATGGATTCCTCTTACCATTATAATTGCATCCACAGAAGAGACTGATTTGCATCTTACAGTAATAAAAAGTAAGTGAACCAAAACTGCAGAAACTTCCAAAAAAATCAAACAAACTCACACCCTGGTTCGACCACTTTATAATTACCAGGCTTTGTGACTAGCAAATACGGATCCGACTTTGTCCATGGCATGGACTCAGAAGACACTTAAAATCAGCAGAGGCCTAACGCACTGGGCAAGCTATTGGCAGAGCACCACTCCATTTTGCAACCACGGCTTTAGAATATACTTGCTTACTGCTCAGCTCTCTCCGCCGCCCTGTACAGCACGTTGTATAAAAGGAGAAGGTTGGCATAGGAAAAAGAGGAAGGGCATCAAGAATAGAAGGAAGCTGTGACCTGGAGCTCCTTGGTACGCTGTGAGCCTGGGTAGAGACTTCCCTTGCCCTGTGCTGCTGGGAACACAAAGCCAAAGCTCTCCAGCAAAACGTCTGCAGCAATCACGGTGGAAAAAAATCAAGGAAACAGAAGATCAGGCTGCAAAACTATTTGCTATGAACGTAATGTAAAATGTAAATGTGAAAATGTAAAAAAAAAAAAAAAAAAAAAAAGGTAAAAAAAATGTAAATTTGCTATGAATGAAAGATTCCAGTGCCTACCCTTGGGCCCAGAGGCTCCACTGCACCGCAGCCTTGGCTCTCCCGCCCCTGGCTGAGCTGCACTGCCGGGGCCTCGCTCTCTACCCTTGTCACCAAACGCCTGTGCCCAGCTCATCTGGATCCTGACCTCGAGACTGACTCCAGCCTCATCTCGCACCTGCCTTTTGGCTGGTGACCTGCTCAGACACCACTGGGCTGCATGAGACCCTGGCTACTGTCACCAGCCTGAATCCCGACTCTCACGTGTGGATTGACTTCCCGACTTTGGACCTGTCTGATAATCATGAACTTGCCAAATACCTCCTGGCTGCTGTCCCTGCTCTGCACTCTGCTGCAGTGGGCTAGGCCCACTGAGGGAAAATTTTCCAGCCTCAGTGTATGGGACAGTGTGAAGTTAATACTGACTCTCATTACAAATGAAGACTGAATCCACAGCACTCTGGGCCCCAGCTGAGATCTAAATGAGTGTGAAGTGCCTGGCAGCATTCTCACCACCATTGCAAATTACTTCCTTGGGCTCTTGATGAACAATAGGTGATGTGAAGCTGCCGAGGCATGACAGGAACACGCAGCCGGAGCCCATGTACATCAGTATTGATCCAGTCACTGGAATGAGATGTCCCAGAATAATTATGCGCAACTGCAGAGTCTACTTATTCAGGAACAGGGGATCAATACTCAGATGGACAGCTTGGAAGGTATGATTTGGTGGCACAATGAATTTGTCTCTTTGTGACAATGTGTGCTAAACTTCCAGTTCTCATATTCTGGGACAGAGAAAAACACGTTTCCATTTTCAGCTCAAGCAAAATTTGCCAGGTTTGTGTCATCTTTCTGAGGCGGCACACAGAAAATGAAGTCTGTGGATGAGACAACAGGGATTCAAGCAGGTGAGTGTTGTGTACTTGGTCACACTTCCCAGAGGCGCAGCACTCCCAGGCTTCACAAGAGAAATTCAAAGTTTGCACAAACTCTCTCAATTCAGTCTACTGTAAGAACTTTTAAGAAAACAAAACTGGATGTTCTTACAAGCCTTCTATACAGGAGAAATTGTTTTGAGAGAAATGATGGAAGAAGAGTCAACAATAATGATGAGACTGCAAATTTTAAGATCTTTAAGACTGAGTATAAGATTTATGGCTTATTTAATGGCCTCATTATGAGACATGCAGATCCCTTTGGTCCTTCGTTCTAATACCCTTACATAACAAAATCAGGAAACGCAAATAAAAATACAAGACAAAAGCGGAAACAACTAAAATTTCCATTTGTGCTGGAGGATATAGCGTCATCAAATAAATATCTCTTCTTATCTTCCCCCCACCTTGTCTAATATCTCAACACTGAAGTCTATTTCCAAGGATACTGAACTGATTTCATGGGAGTTCTGGATATTATGTTTCTGTCAGCATAAGTTCTGTTATGATGATGGCCACGATGGAACTATTCACTTCATTCAGACCGAGCAAATGCAGCTCCTGGGACAGGTCTTCTATGGAAATTGTTCTTACATGTCCAAACCCATGCCCTCTACCCCAATACATGTGGTAGTACAGTGATATGTATCTCATCTTTCTAATGTTTTTTTCTTTCCCACTAAAAGAGAAAGAAGCATCTCACATGTAAAATTTGCTGAGAAACAAAGAATAAAAGCTCCAGCATCCCAGTGCTGTGGATTTTTCCTAAGGTCGTGATCCAAGCATGGATCCAATGTGACCCAAAGAACTTTCTTAAAACTAAGTATTCCTCCAAACTTTGCCTGAACGTATTTGTTTGGGTTTTGTTACCTGGGATTATTTTTGTCCTGTGGTGGCTGAGCACAAATAAATTTGCAAGTCAGGGCTTTACTTCCTACCGACCACAGAAATAACTTTAAGACTATAGATATCTAACAAGACAATAGGCAAGTGAATGGCGTTATCTTTATCTTTTTAATGGATAAGACAGTTGGAATTGGCTAGGGTTTGGCCATTCCCTGTTTTAATGACAACAAAAACTTCCTGAGTCTCTGCTTCTCCTCCTGGAACATGTGGGTCACAAGAAGGGTCATATTCCATAGCATGGGTTCGGGAGGAACTACTGAAAACAAAGGCAGTGTGCTGGACAACACTGCAACCACTCTCTGCACGAGAGAACTACACTGCAATTAAAGTTAGGCAAAAACCCAGGTTACTTCTAGACAGACCACGTTTTGATTTTTTCCCTTTAGGAAAGAGTGTGGAGACCAGAGTAGAGAGTTGAGGTTATAACACTGCTGGAAAGTGATAAATAGTGGTAGTGAGCATGAGTGTGACAACTATAAAGTTATAAGATGGTTTTGGATTCATGACAAAATATTTGTTCTGTTGTAATTTATAACTGGTAAAAACATCTAGTGAATATGAGTGGGAGCAATTAGCATCTAACACTGCCCTTACTCATCAGCTTGTACTTGTAACCATGAATACCCAGAGGAGACAGACAAGAAAATATTTGATTAAGCAATGCATCATCTTGCCACTTTCTTTAAGTCTTTCCACCCCCACAAAATGTTACGGAAATAAACATGCCTCAAGCTTCACAACGCTGCAGGTTTCCTCAGCAACACAGTGAGTATATACCTACTTCGACTACCAAATTAAGACTACTCTTTGCACAGAGTGCTAAGCAGTGCAGGGTCCTTCTTCACATTGCTGAAGATGCTTCATGCAATCAAACCTGCAAGTACACAGAGAACTCGTGAACACAAGATACCAATTACCTGTACAAGCCACAATGACATACTGTTTTACAAAGTCAGCCAAAATTTGCCATACTCCAAGCAACAATTTTTCATCATCTGAGCTGGCAAGATATTGCAAAGATAACAAAATATTTTTCTGGTTTCATAATTAAGACCTGCCAACAAGGAAGTTTCTGTTCCACATGAGGTACTATTGGATCAATAGGCAGAAAGCTGAATGGATATGTAACCTACTAAGGAATAAAGACACATGCTGCAGGAACAACATGTTGCCATTAGGTATGATAATTGGGCCAATGTTGGTGTGATCTTAAAAGCCTCTGTTGATCATATTCCCTTGAGTGCATTATATAATTAGGGGGAAGGCACACTAGATATGCCTTTATTGTACTGCTAAAGTGGAGCGCAGGTGTGAGAAAACAAACAAGTCTGTAATCCTTGCTTCGCAAACCGATTCTTAATCACTCTGTTTCTTATTTCCATATAAGATTTGCCTTGTTGATATTTATGAGAAAAATTTTGCAACTCCCCTTTGTTGTTCATATGGATAGCAAGACCAAGACTTATAGTTTTAGATTTAGAACATTAGTACTGATGTATGTGGTTCACTTCAGGTCAGATCCCACAGGTATATCCAAGTAAAAAAAGACTGGATGGCACCCTGCTGAAAATACCACATGATGTAAGTAGAGAGGAAATGGCCCTATCATCTCCAATTTACTGTATGAATATAGAAGTATTGTAAAACCTTGTAAGACCTTGATATGCAAAGTCAAATTTTGCCATGTACTTTCCATTCCCTTTAAGAAGTCACTTTTCTCCCTGTCTTATTTTGCTAACTATATGACCACTCGTGGGATGGAGAGTGGAAGAGGGAAGCTACTCACAAGCAGGTTCACCTTTGGAATAGACTCAGTCTTTACAACCACAGTCTGTTGATCTATCTGTGACAACACATCAAGGGTAGAAAGGCAGGCAACAGGTAGACAGACGGACACTGGGATGAGCAGGAGTTTTCAGTAATTCTGTTGACTGGAGAACCCCATCTGACTGGGAAGAAAAATATGTGTTCTCTTATGCTTTCAATATAGTTGTTTCTGACTCATTCTTGAAAGACTTTTTTTGTTGAAGGATTTTTTTTTTTACAAAGTAAATAAAATGGAGTGTCCTGAACAGAGCTGGAGGCAAGAGATTGCATTTGCTGGACCACTGGTCTAAGACAAAATTATACAGCAAATTGTGCATATTGCTAATGGCTCCCCTACAAATTGTTTTGTAATCTCCCTCCACACAAGCAAATTCCTGTGCACACCAACCTCTGCTCAACGATTATCCACAGTGGATACATTAACAGTTTGATTGATAGGAGAACTTTTAATTAAACACTAAAGATGCAGGCATTTGGCCACTGGACATTAAATCAGAAGATGTTGTTTTATTGTTTAGTGGTGGTTTTCAAGTAAGAGAACTACATTCCTCTTCCTGAGGCCAAGAGCCATCACTGAGAGAAGAACAAGCTGGTAAACCAGAACATGAATTAGACACAAGCAAAAATGACAGCTACATCTTAAAAGCTAAGTTTATACAGGAAGCACTTCAGCTAATATTTTTAATTGATACTGTTCCCTGCGTCGGCACAGCACCACACACAGGAGCATGAACACTGCACATAAAGAACACGTTCTCCCAGAGTGGCACATGACAATGCAGTCAGTCAGCCCTGCTCAGGGTTTCTGATAGACACGAGGCCACACGTGGTTAACGCAGTCGTCCTCCTGTGGCTGCCTGGTGGTCGGTAACTTCCAGAGAGTCATGCCAATGCCAGCGAAGCTCAAAGCCAACCAGCTCACACAGAACGACATCTGGAAGTTTACTCCTCGTGTTGTGCTATGCTGCAGAATCCTAGGATCATTCCTAAAAACAGCGTAAATAGTTCTTTGGAGCTGTCAGAATAAAAACAGCTACGATGCAGTAATGACTTATGGTGAGTAATTTCTCATTACTGTGATCTACCTCAATTACACATTTAGGCTGCTTCTTTTGTCCAGTTTCTAAAGATACAAATTGCATGCAAAAGTTTTATTTCTTCCTCTCAGAAATTCTTTGTTTGAACCAAACTGCAATTGTAAATGGTGTGTTATCAAAGCAAAGAGAGCAGAATTTCGGGTTTTTTTTCTAATAAAAGAATCATTGTTAAAATAATATATCACTCAGGTGGCTGGGTGACATTTTCAAATGTCTGATAAAACAGTTCTACAAGGGATAAGTTTATCAGCTCAGAAAAACATGAGCTCCCACATTAGTCTAGAACAAAGAACATAAAAGTATTGCAATTTGAAATGAAGCTTTCTCTTTCCAGTATGGACTTTGGGCTCAACAGTCTTTGTCCTTACGTGGCCATCCTGTTGTCTGTGGAGGAGGAGGAAGGGAGAGCTGTAGAAGCCTAAGCTCCAAACCTGCTGCAGGTGCTGTGACCCGTGCTCAAGAGCAAGTCAGAAAAAAATGAGGACACTCACCACTCCCTTCTACCAGCAAACACCCCAAGGATATCTGAGATGCACTGTTCTGTACTACTGCTCCATTTAGTCTTCCCCTTTGTAACACAGGCGTTGCAAGGTAGGACCCACATAGTGTCTTTGCACGGGTGCAAAGCACAATTATTACATGCGGCATGCTAGCAGGAAAGAGTGCAACACTTTCCGTTTGTGCAGAAATCCTTACCTAAATTAAATGCAGAGTGCAGAGCTGCTAATGAAACAATAATATTTACTATAAGCTTCATTACCTCTCCATACTTAAACATAATTGAGTTATGTTCCAGTTCTAACTGGACGCCTCCTGTGAAGAATGATATCACTGAGTACTCCCAGAACTCCTGGAATTCTCTCTGGCATTTGGTAATGTTTGTATCTTTCTTTTGGGATAAAACAAATGTTTGATATCTTTCTTTTCAAGATGAGCATCCTTAATAAACCCCTATCTTTAATTAAAAAAAAAGTAAAAGTACGATTTGTTGAAATCCTAGAATTACTTGAACTGGGAGACTGGTCTTATTACCCCCTGTCATTCTCCTGGTCATGTCTAGCTTGCTGCCAAGAAGTCCTAGCCCTTCTCCATGCATATGATCAGTATGCTGACTTGAACAGCTGGAGCTGAGCAGTTCTTACATCTTACAGAAGAGAGGCAGTAAGAAAGGCATGGGTGCAGAAAAAGCGGAACAAAAATGTCTTTTTCAGCCGTTAATGGCAATTAGATGCAGTAATGCTTATCAGTGACCAAGTTGCTGCTGATCTAAAATCAGGCTGCCCTAGTTCCACCTCTGCCTGCCCCAGCTATGTGACTGTGCTCTGTCCCTTGTATCACAAATCAGTTCTCAGCCTAAGCAGTTCTCTGAACCAGGATAATCATCTGAGAATCAAGTGCAGATTAATTCACCAATACAGTATTTTAGTTTTCTCATCAGTTCTTACCCTCTCTGAAAGGTAGTTTGTTCACTGTGCCATCTATCCCAAAGAAATGGGCTTCCCTGACCAAGTATCATGGTAGAAGTGTAACTCTGTCACCTGGCCAACAACTCAGTATCACTCCTTTCTCTGTTGTCTGTTTAGTGGCTAAGTTAGGAGATTGAAGTGTTCGTACTCCAAGTCCTATATGAGAAGAGGGACTTAATTTAAAGACATCTTGTTCAGTCAGAAATACCTAAATGGTCAGTGATCGATGTTCCTTAGTACGATGTGAGTTTCTCTAAAAGCAGAAGCTGTTTGTTATTTGTGCTCTATGCCTGTTGTGAGACATCCTACAGGGCTTGTCTCAACATGACTGCAATAGAAAATAGGGCTTTGAACAAGTCAAACCTGAAGTTTCACATTCCTGAGACCTAAGAGGATTGCCACTGAATCCAGATGTGAAAATAAGAGGAGGCTCTGGTCCAGTCACATCACTTAGTTAAAAGCATCTTCACATGGCCCCTGGAGAAGAATCACCCCAGAAAATCCACCCTTGTTTATGTATCTTTCCCAATAGCACAAGTCAACTGCAGAGACCTATAGCAGCCCCTTACATTTTTAGGGGCAGAAAAAGATAATCATGCCAACACCACTATCCACAAAAGGATAAGGGAAAAACGCAAAGCCAAAATTATTGCTCAAGATCTTTGACATTTGAATTCTGCCCCCATCAATATGTCAAAGCCAAAGCTCTTTGGAGTGGTTGCTGTACCTTCTTTCCCCCCCCACTTCAAAAAATATCTGAAGTTTCTGATTTTAATGACAAACCTCAAGGAAAAAAAAATATGCTCTCTACATATTTTTAGGGAATTATCAAATATAGGGTTTTAATCCCTTCCAAATCCCATCATATGCTCAAGATCACACTCTAGTTTGCTTCTAATATTATGAAAACAACAACCTGACTAGGGTTTGATGATTGGGTGTTCTCAGAGTAATCAGTTTTTGTCTAGTCCAGTCTCCTGCATTAAGGGGACCTCCACTACTTGATTTCTTCATCAGTCTTTAGCTCATATCTTAGGCTTTCTGCTTTTATTCTTACATTAAAAAAAAAAGTCATGAATATTCAGGTCTGTTAATAAAAACAGAATCAAAATCAGTTTTATATAGCACTTCTTGTACTTGGGCTACACGCTCTGCTTCTCCAAATAAATGATTCTGATTCTCACAGTGTGATGATGGCATGTGAGCAAATAGAACAGTCATTATGCATTTGGAAATGATTGCCTGGAAATTAGCCACCATGTGAAATAATGCAAAACAGATTTCTTCTATTTTTGCTTTAATTTTTGCAGTGAATCAAGACTGTTCCAAGAAGAACCAGCAGAAAACATCAGGGCACACACATGAAGATATTCTGTGTTACTAAGAATTATTTTCCTTAAATTTGTGCATTATTTAAGTTAGATGAAATGCCAGAGAGCTGTTTAAATGAAGTTATGAAAAATGCTCATTAAGGTATAGTTTGAAATGCTAACTATGACAAAAAATCTACTTCGGCCATAAAACTGAGGAACTGTATTTAGCCAGAGCGCCAATCAATTATACATTCTCATATAAATAATTCTAATTATATTAAAATGAGATGCTAGCCTAGAGTTAAAGAACATTTTTTATGATCGTCTCTATTGTTGCACAGGTAAAATCTGCACACCTTCATTTACAATTAACCAATTTACATATGTTAAATAGAAGCCCACTGAAATCAGTTTCCTGGGGACATCTGAGACTCCAGCAGGGCAAAGTTGAGAGTGCCTGTTTGCACTTGTACACTTACCCACATGCCTGGGAAAAGCAGAATGTAAATTATTTCTGGGTCAAAGTCCAAGTCATATTTGGATTTGCACGCTGATCAATGTTCACAAGAGACGTCTGACAATATGATAAACCAATGATCTTGTATTTCTGATGGCTTTGCTTAGCACCTCCTGATGGACACAGCCCAGCACAACAGCTGACTGTCTGCATGGACGTTACAACCCCTCGTGCTCAATCTATGCCCCTATGTACAACCAAACATTCCCTCTTCTGATCTAGTAAACTATTTTGCCTACATCATGCTTAGGGCTGCTTCCATGTCTGCCACCTTATGCTGTAAGAAGGATATTGAACAACTGGGGTTAAGCAGAAATAATACTGAACATAGAGAAACTTTTGTACAAACAAATATATTGAAAGAAAGTGATGGGAATAAATAAACTCCTGCCTACGTTTCTTCATTTTTTTCTCCTTCCTTCTCCTAAAAAGAGTCAGTGTCCTAGCAGTCCAGAAATTCCCTTCCTAAATTCAGACAATTAGACACGTAGTCTAACTGTAGCTCCTAATCCCATCCCTGGGATTTTTGACAGATGGCTCCTGGCACTATCCTGAGTATCGCATTCATGCCTCTAAGCAATACAGCTTCCACCGTTCCCTAAAACTACGTATGTGAATTTTTGCCATCTTTGCTCATATTGAGAACTGTTATATTTGGGGAGTAGCCCAACTGAATAGGGCAAAGGGGTCCAAACACAACCATATAATGTAAGTCCACAGAAGACAGCGATAAATATGAATACAAGGTA
This sequence comes from Rhynchotus rufescens, assembly GCA_032273925.1. Taxonomy (NCBI): domain Eukaryota; kingdom Metazoa; phylum Chordata; class Aves; order Tinamiformes; family Tinamidae; genus Rhynchotus; species Rhynchotus rufescens. The sequence goes on along the minus strand of JAVCKT010020042.1, from coordinate 29,479 downwards.
ATTGTATTCAGAACTTTATCACATGGAAAGTGTTGTTTAATTCAAAAGTTTTATCTCATATCTTAAGTTAAAACTAAAGGCAATTACCCTTAAGGAGGACTGTTTTTTGACATTTTAAAAACACATGTAACATTTTTTTTTAACATTTAACATTCTTACAGAAAATTCAATAAATAGGCTTGCCAAGTTACCTCAATGTTGCAATACCAGAAGTTTTGTGATTATTGTTACAGATGAATTCTCCATCTGCACGTGGCTAAATAATTCTTCTGGATTCTTTTCATCATTGACTTCAGTTTAAGTATTTCATTAAATTAATAATAGCTGCAACAGAGCTCAACACCCGTAACCAGGTCCAACTATGTTAGTCACTGTTCCAAAACGTATTCACATCACTGTTTGTTTGGCTCTAGCTAATGACAAGGGGCACCACATAACAGGCTTAAAGCAGACAGGGCAGTTGGAGAATGAAATGAAGAACAGGGTAAGTAAAGTTGAAGCACACTCAGCTAGCTTATTAAAGAATCCTTAAGGTTGGAAGGGACCTCTAGAGACATCCAGTTCAACCCCCCTGCACACGTAGGGTCACCTAGAACAAGTGGCACAGGGCTGTGTCCAAGCGGGTTTGGAAGATCTCCAGAGAAGGAGACTCCACAACCTCCCCGGGCAGCCTGTTCCAGGGCTCTGTCACCCTCACTGTCAAGAAACTTCTCCTTAAGTTCCTGTGGAACTTTTGGTGCTTCAGTTTGTGGCTGTTTCCTCTAGTCTTTATTGCTGGCCACCACTGAAAAGAGGCCACCCTCTCCTCCTCACTGCCTCCCTTGAGATATTTATACACACTGATCAGGTCCCCCCCTCAGCCTTCTCTTCTCCAGGCTGAACAGGCCCAGCTCCGTCAGCCTTTCCTCACAGGGCAGATGCTCCAGGCCACCCCGATCATCCTTGTAGCCCTGTGCTGGACTCTCTCCAGCAGCTCCAAATCCCTCTGGTACTGGGGAGCCCAGAACTGGACACAGTCTCCAGATGTGGCATCAGCAGCTCTGAGTAGAGGGCTTATGTCTCAGTTGCAGAAAATAATTCACAGTTCTTGCTTGTACCAGCTGTAGATTTTATCCATAAATAAGTCACCAAAGTAGTCTGGAGTCAGGTGCCATTAAACATGTAAAGTTTTGAGATAACAAAAACATTTTCCTCTTGTATTTCTTATTTCTGACCTAACATCTCTATTAGCTCTAGAGAAGATTAAATACATGATAAGACTGATGATTTACACTCTCCCTGACACAGAACTATAAGCAAGCCAAAGAAGATACACTCTTTGTGCCATGCCAGCGCTCCCATTAAGGTACTTTACTATATGGGCAGATGTGACTTTAAAATATTTTTAAGAAGCTATAACTTTAACCTGATTAAAACAGTCATGAATGCCGTCTGCATGCCTAGAGCCTCTGTGGCGACTAATCAACTGTGGGTGGCTGGGGCACAGATCTTACTGCTGTGATACCTGCGTGCCTCCTCCAGACAGTGTGCCGTCCAGGACACACAGTCACATGGGGGCAGGCTGCCAGCAGGAAGGATTGTGGAAAAAAAATCTGCACACTATCATTAATCGTCTTAGTTTGGTAGGAAAACACAAAACCCTTCTCCTGATTCAAGGGAGTAGAATCAAACTGAGGCAAGCAGCAAGACTTTTGACTTTTGACTGAGGAAAAAGGTCACAAGACCACATGGGAAGCTGAAAGCTGTCCTTGGGTTTGCTGCTTGCACTTGCATTCTCTGCTGCAGTCAGTTGGAGCAGGCTGTACCAAAGAAGAGGCATTTACCTTTTTGAAAAATTACACCCTTTCCATGTAAGAGTTAACAGGCCTGAGAAGGTGATGGGATGACTGCTTCTCCAGCTGACGCAAATGGAGAAGACGCTACTTTGTTCCCTTCTGTCTTGTGTTTTTTGTGATAATAAGCTTGGAAGAGCATTTGGCATACACAGCTCAAGACAGCCACTGTTTTCTAATAACATACACAAGCTTTTTTTTCTGAGTACCTAATAAACATCTTCACTGGGAGATCAGAGACTGGAGGAAGTTTGTTCATTTTCTTTAGAGTTATAATAAATTGACCCTTGTTTGTGGTCTTTTGCTGGTATTCTTCTCTGCAATGGCGAAAGGTGAGATGCAGCACCGTGCCCCAGAAGAGATGTGAAGAGAGCAGGCAGAGCTGTTGTCTTCATCATATTGATTTGTACACCGTGGTTGTTACTACTTGCTAGAGACATTTTGTACTTCTGCAAGATATTTCAGGGCATTCCTAAGATTCACGTCCAATTCCCTTTTTAGACAAAAGTCTAAATCCTCCCTTTCAACTTTTCATTTCACTTTATCTTAATTAAAGATTACTTGATTGTTACCAGAATGAGAAGCTGCTCCTATCTTTTTTTATGTTGGTTGACTTGTGGTTATAGAGAACATGTAACTGCTGGTTTGGAGCTTAAGTGTACATTAACTTTAATAAACTCTGCAGAAGCATGACTCCATTCCATCCTTGGTGTGTTTCATTCAAGAGTGCTTGTGATATATATGCTCAGGAAAAAAAAAAATATGTCCAATACAGTGAAGAAGGAATAAAACCTTTTAGCCTTTATACTGAGCACAGTAAAACAATAAAAGCAGTTTCTCTGTCTCCTTCCCTGGTCTGATTCAGACTGGACAAGCTACTTGAAACCTATCTGTAATGAGCTTCACAGAGAAAATAAATTAAATGGAATAAAATGAATGATGTGAATATATTGTAGCCTATCAATTTGAACTATGGCAGGATTTGAATTATGACAGGCTCAGATGGGTCACTGTCACCCATTTCCAATGCCATCTGATATGGCACTGCATCACTTTGGGAAGCTCTTTTTCCTCTGACTGGCAAAGCATTTCTTATACGGGTAGGGAATTAATTGCTGGCATTGCCACCAGTGTTTAAACCAGACATTTAAAAAGTCATCAGAACAGAGGCTGTTCAATAATACATTACTCTCAATACGAACTAGGTCAAATTCATACCGTGTAAACACCAACATCAGAAACATGTTTCACATGGTAACACGTGGTTAAATTCACATTTACCTGCCATTTTAATTATTTGGCTTTTCATTAATTCCTTACAGATCAATTCAATTGGAATTCTGAATGAACTTAGTTCTGAATTCTGAATGAACTTAGTTTTTAATGCCTGCTTAATGATTGATTAGCCTGATGATTGTGACCTGTTGCCTATTCTGTATGTTCATGTTACAGCTGAGTTAGAACCAGCCCTTTCTACAAATGGATTGATTTGTGAGCTTTGGGTTTCACATTGTAGGTGTGCGTGTGCTCTCATTAGACTGCTCATGATTACTTTCCACTGGCCGACCTGAAAGCGTAGGATAGTCTCTCTGATCATGCCTGCACTGGCTTAGTTTTCTCATTTCCTGATTACTGTGATGCCCACTGAAGCCAAAGTAAATGTTCATCACATTCGGTGAGAATCCCTCCTCCCCAGTTCAGCAGTGACAAATCCAGTCCTCATGGAGTAAAGCAGGATCCATGCACTGCCTTTCAGCTCAGCGGGGTACAGCAGGACAGTTGCTGGGCCTGTAAGGATCACAGCAGCTGAAGGGTAGAGGTTCCCTCACATGGTAGAGGCAGCAGGCAGGAAAGTGTCAGGCTCCCATTAACATGCTCATCCTAATGAGTTCAGATGAGTGATGGGAAGCCAGGCTGTCAGGTCAGTGTGCAAATCCTACCAGGCATATGCACCAGCACGTACAGATCTGCGCTGTATAGAACTCCCTGTGAAAGACGAGCTTAGGATCTGCTCTGCAGTGTAATAGCAATCGATGGGATTAAGTGGCTCTACCCCTAAAAATGGACACTCAGCTTTATTTTTGAAAGGCAAAGACCTCATGCTCTACCATCAACAGTGGGGAGTCCATCAATTTAAGTGGATAATTTCATTCTTTCCTGGAACTCATGCAAAGATTTTTTTACAAGTCAGGCACCTATCTCACACTATAGACAGGAGACAGAAATGCAAAATCTAGACGTCTTTAACCAACTCCCCATATACTTAAGTCTTAAGCTGGTCTTTGTCCAGGAGACTTAGACAATCTTTGCACTATATAGAAACCTGGCAGACCGTAAAGTGATGGGCTTGCAGGTAAAAATGCTGAAGGATGTACAGAACTCTTTATCCTACAGAAATCTGAAACATCTCACACTTACCTACATCAAAATTATTCTTTAGTTAGTCCAACTAAGAGGTAAGAAAGGCTTACCTATCTGAAGATTGGGAAGTGGCATGGGCTGAAGTCTGCAGCTTCTTGTCATCAAACCACATTAACAAGCAGCTGAACCAGCACTGATAGGAGCAAACTTCAGCTGGAGGCATGGACCACAATTTAACCCATTTCAGATGATCTACGACGACACACTCACACATGTGTGTTGCGCGAGCTTAACATCAATGTAGCAGTGTTTCTCAGTTCTCCACTGCAGACTGTATTAGCCAGAGGTATGTAGCTTCAAGTAAAAAGAACTGCTATGTGTCTTTTTTCTTCCTATGCAAATGCATGTATATAGAAAGATTTCGTTCAGTACCTGGCCCTATACAGAACTTAAAGTGATTCTAATGAAGACAAAGTTACCGTTTTTTTGATAAAAGCACAAGGAGTTGTAAAAGGTCAATAAGATTTCTTCTGATATTGGCTCAGAGACCATTTGTTATTCAAACAACAAAAAGATGCTAGAGCTATAAAGTGAAGTTAATGATCAACGACACTGTTTATCAGGTGATCCTTGGTATTTCCACAATTTCTCCACACAATAAGATTTGAGCTTTGCTTATTCAACAAGAGCAGGGGAGGCTCAGAAATAACCACAGATTATTGCTGAGATCTTCCAAAAGGTTTGTGAGACACAATTCATCAGCTTCCTGTTCCTGATGAGGCATTTCTTCTCAAAATGCAGAAACGTTGGATCACATTTTTCAATAATAGCTACAGAAATGCAAGATTATTAAAGTTTTAACTCTGCTTCTTCCCTGATGGCCTCTGAATCATACAAGCATTGAAATACAGGTCTAAAAAGAATCTCACACAAATTTGATTTTTTCTAGTTGCATTCCATAGCTGCATATTCTACTTAAACTTCTAGAAGCATTTTCTAGAGGTGGAACAGATTATCATAGAGCACATCTAAAACTACTAACAAAAGAGTTGCTTCTATTAATGACCTTTTTACTGATACCTTAGAAAATAATCCAAACACTACATGGTCTGGTACCACAAGATGAAAAACATTGATTAAATTCAGCCATCTTTCTGCACTGTAGGATACAAAGACCATTTCTGGCCATTGCAGGAATATAGTTCTAAAACTCCATCATACCAGATTTTAGGTACCAACACAGAAGATTTCAAATTTGATAGCAGCTCTAGATGAGAAAGGTGGAAATGAATACGAGCATCTGAAGAATAAAAATCATCATTGGTCCATAGAAAAGAACCCTGTAGAACTGCCCATCTAACAGGATCTCACACGATCCTCACATTTTCTCGGCCAAGAAAAGTGTTCGTATCACAATCACACCAAAGCTTCAATGAAGTGTGATGAAATGCAACTTCTTGTTTTACTGCTTTCTTGAATTAATCTTGCATTCCAGGCCCATTGGCCTCGGTGAATTCTGTTTGCTTCCTAAAGAATAGCTATTAACAATGATTTTGACTTCTCACCATCTGACAGTTTCAAAGTCTGTCACAAATATCAAGAGCCCCTGTCTAGTACCACTATCTGCTGGTTTGAGGACACACAGCACAAAACTCGGGGATTTAAGGGTCTAATCTAATTTCTGTTAAGATCAATATAAAGACTGTCTCTGACTTTAACTACAATTGGATTTTTGCTAATGCATCACTAAGAGTTGCAAAACAATTCAATGGGAGAGACAGAAATAGAATAAATCTGACCCAGTTCCTAAACTCCATTCTAACCAAATAACCATGTGTCACCTCCCAGCTTGCTGCTTTATAAAACTGTATCAGCTGTGGCAGTTTGCATCAACAAGCCTTCTCTGACTGCCCTCACGTGCATCTTTGCCCAATCTGGGCTCAGTCTGAAAGGCCTGGGAGACAGGGGTGACAGAAGGGTTCATAGGAGATAGACTGTCTCTTACAGACTTCTTAAAAGAAGCAGGGATAACATGATTTGAGGAATTTTTACTCTAGCACTACAAGTTCACACACCTTCCCTTGGGATGTACATATGTAAAAAGAAAGACTCAAGTAGATCAAAAAAGTAATTTCAAATCAACCATGCCTGCCCTTGATCAGCTGTTGATCCACAACTATCAAAACCCTTGCAATATCATACTTAGGACAAACTCAGCTGACCCTACTATTCAATCCCCTCACTTTGTTCAGTCACTTTGTACATTTACAACATATCATTCCCATCTCTAGGGATTGACAATCTCATTTTTCTTTCTGTATAATAATTACCATAATAGGATTCTGATCTTCAGTGTTGCTGCACTGCAGGATTCCATTAACAGCCAGTAATCTGAAAGAGAAAATGAACAGTCTTACCGCAGGAAAAGTAACAAATGCTCATCAAAACAAAGCCATTAGAAAATGAGTAGATCAAATAACTTAGTAACTACTTAGAACAATAAAGCTATTTGGAAAAAGTCAGAATCACTTCATTGGTAAAATATAATACACACAAGCACTCAATTGAGGTGAAGGGGGCAGTACTTATACTGACCATTTCCCAGTTCAGCCAGCATATCTGACATGAAATTCTCATACATGAAATTTACTTTGTTAGTAACACCAGCTCACGGCTCAAAATGCCTCTCCACATCTGATTTTAGGTTGCACCTCCCTTAAGAATAGCTGCTCCTGGGAACTATGTACTTTATGGCACCATGCAGCTATCTTGATCATGTGAGCCTGTCACTGGCTTCAGTTCCCTTTCTTATCAAATCAGTGTAGACAACTTGAAGGTTAATCATATTTATATTGCATCCTTAAAGCAAGCCTTGAGGTCACTTTACTGAGTATTCTACACAAATTAATGACTGTTGTTTACAGCAACTGAAAACAATAACAAGAAATAAAAAATTAAAAGCTGTTATAGGAACGTCTGCATTTCAGAGGAAGATGTTTTACACTCAGCTATGCAGAGCCAATTACGGAACCTTCATACTTGGTGTTTTTCTTATGTGCTCTCACTGTGGTCTCTGATTCCCAAACACTGGGAACATATTGCATACGTCAAATCTTCAGGAACTTCCAAGCCTTGCGTCTTTGACATCTTATCAGGCAGAAACTGGCAGACTGGATTTTAAAATGTGCTCTGTGCTGAATTTGAAGGGAGAGGTTGGCAAGCTGAGGACCAGAGATTTTAAAACCTAAACCAGCCCTTTGAAATACTTTATGCCAAACTCTTATTTTCTATTCTCTTGCTTCCCAATTTGCTTTCTTTCATGCTCAGATATGATTCCTCTACCATAATTAAGGTGTGTTAGCAGTAAGTGTAAAAGAATAATATAAAAGAAACAAACTAGCACATTACTCATTATTATGGGAAATAGTAATCTCTTACTTTCAAACCTCTAAACAAACTTGTATGTTACTATACAAAGTGAATCGGGAAAGTTGCTCAAAAGCAAGCTGTCTGTCCACCATTTCTGTAACACTAAATCAAATCCCCCTGAATCTCTGCTTCCTACACCATGACTTCAGCTCCAGGTCAGAAGCAATATTCTGGTAAGTTTGCTTTGTCCAATGACTAATTTTTTGGCACAGAACAAGGATCTCTTGAGTGCTGTCATTAGTAACTGAGATAAAACAATAGGCTGGGCAGCTGTTGTTTTCAATAGTTGGTGCCATAGGGCTCTGTCTTGCTTATTTTCATTAGGTGACATTATTAGGTTTGTGGCAGGAATAAGACACATGATACAGTGACATTCTTTCTGAAGTTAACTACTTTCTTCATAAATAATAGGGTTTCCATTTGACTGGAAAGCTACAGAAATTACTCTGCATAAACATTTGGAGATAATTACAAAATAAGGAATCAATACAGTGAATCCATTGAGATATTTAATTCTAAACTGCCACTATCCCAGAAGGAACAAACTGTGACTTAGGCTGACTCCAAAGTATACAATTAAGCCTGTCAAGTTCTGACTCCATAATGTGTTGTTTAGCATTGAAAAGTCTGTCAGTAAAACAACACGTAGGATTAACTACATGATGCTTTGGTTTCTCCTCTTCATTAAACTATAAAATGATTTATCTGATATAATCAAAATTATGCTATTTATACTTCTTTTAGCAGCAGTTTTAATGTTATGTGGGACACACCCCCTTCCCTCTAATATAATAACCTTCCTGGCCTTTATTCATTTAAATACGAGAGGGAACTTGTGCGCATTCCTTGTGGAATTTACTCAGTAATTCTATTAAGCATTTCTCTGCACAGAAATTAATGTCTTCATTTCATTCAATACTCATCCTATTCATTATTTAAGACAGGACATTTAATCTCCCAAATATGAAGTTTCCTTAAAGGAGTTCCTATTAGTCTCAAGGAATTCAAGAGTTCAAGCATCAGCGCTTCAGTGTTTTCAAAACTACAAAAATCTTGGGCTTACAATTCCCGAAGACAGCTCTGCTATTTCTGGGATCCTGGAAAAAAAAGTGTGGCAAACAAAAGTGCCAGAGATTTCAAAGCAAAATCTTTACTTTTGCTCCTCATCATTTTCAAGTCATTTTCAAGTGACCTTCCTCAGAAGCCCTCAGAGCTTGCAGTGATTTCACTTGATCCTCTGGTCCAATTCAGTTGCCCAGCTTTAACTACAAGCCACTCCGAAAAAGGCCTCAGAGCTTGCATGAGAAACACATTTCCCACCGCCTGCCTTTGAATTGAGACAAGCAGTAGCAGCAAGGCCAGGGCTCAATGCTGAAGCAAAGAAAGGCCATGGAAGAGGAGTTATATTCATTCTCCCCCACCTCCTCTAGATTTTAACTCTTTAACTACCAAAAATGAATGGAAAATCTTCAAGTTCAGCAACGAATGACCTTAGTTTGGCCCTTCCTGAAGGATGGGGAAGACCAAGAACTCTACAAATTTCATATTACAGACTGATATCTTTGGAAGGAAAGGTGTTAGCACTTAGATGGAAAATGAAAACAAGGTATTGTTCCTGATTCAGGCTTCTGATCAGTCTGCAGCAAAATCAGCTTGGGTGTGACACACTTTCCTGCTGACCACCATGGAGCTTGTCTATTTGGGCCTGTCTACCACAAAGAATCTCAGTTATGTCTGTGCTGGCTCTGGCTACCTTGGGCTGCATTTCTGAAACTTAGTCCAGAAATCATTAAACACGCTTTAGGCTCCTTAATTTAGCAAATGAATTTTGTGGCCTCATCTGATACACTTGGTTTGGGACCCTGTCTCCAGAAATGATTAGGATTTAATATAAGATTTCTAAGTTAGAGGTAATGCTTTCTGTTATAGTGACTGCTAGAGTTGGGAAAACAAAACAAAACTTAAACACAAACAAACAAAACAACAACAAAACCAGGCACTTACGATTCCAGGGGGAATCATAAACACTTTTCAAGCTGTAAGAAAGGAGACAAACCTTCAGCCACTAAATCCTTTCCTCATCTCAGAGGAAGGTCTGTATTCCTGACAGTCTTGGCCATCTCATCCAACCCTACTGTCAGGTTAATAAAAGCGACCATTGGGTTAATAA